>SNQJ01S0000255.1:55859-68555 GCA_010110895.2 Picea sitchensis
CATCGCAGCACTGAACGATGCTTCGTTGGAGATCACAGAGAAGAAAGAAGCTAAGCAGGAGGAGGTGTTTCATAGGATTAAGGATGAGCTCCAAGGAGTGCAACAGGCACTACAATCCAGCCATACAGTTTCTACTGTGCCTCTGTCAGCAGGAACATCAGAATAAGGTGATGAGCCATCTCAATTACACTGCATCATTGATACAGTTGAAGCTCACCTTCGATGAGCTCAAGAAGAGACAACACAAGCCACCCAAGCTTTAGCACAATTACAGAAATACCTTCTAGAGCAGCACAGTACTGCAGAATGAGAGAAGCTCACTCTCTAGGTATAGTTTGATGAAGAGAAAGCCTAACTTCGTAAAGAAAAGGAATAGTTTCTCGTAGAGCAACTTGAAGTAAAGGAAAGGGTCACCAGAACACTTCGTGCTGTAACAACCATCGAAGTATAGGCCGAAGAGAGAGTTCCATAGCAGGTGGCACAACTTGAAGGTGTAATTCAGCAATTACAGCAACACATAGAAGACTTAGAGCTACGCGTAGTACCAGAGACCCCTCAAGAGATAAGAGACCAAAGGGAAGAAACTGCCCAGAGTGCAGTTGACAGATTAAAAGATCTTGGCTTGGAGTACAAGAAGCTAAGTAACTGCAGTGGTCAAACCTACGAAAAAACTCATTGAGAACCCAGAGTTACAGGCATTGGAGTCACAAATCACAGAAGCGAAGAAGCACGCAGACACACTCCAAGAACAGCTGAAGGCCCTATCGGCTGTAGATAGAATGAAGAAATCTCATGAGAAATGCACCGCCAAGCAATAGATCCATATGATCCATAGAAAAGTGATGGAAATAACTCAACAACTCCAACCCGTGCAAGATAAGTCATGCCAATTATTCACAGAGGTTGAAAGCCAAGGAGCAGAGCTAGAACATGTCATCATCAGAACAAAACAACGCCTATAAGGTCCAGTGAATGACACAATGATCCAGAAGTTCACCAAACAAGAGGCCACAACAAAGTAGCAATTCGAAGAAGCTCAAGCCAAGCTCGAGGCGTTCAAGGTAGAATTAGGCATACCAGAGTGACTCGGGACAAGTCACAGGTGAGTGTTGGGGGCATGTTGGTCCTTGACCAAGTTTTGGGAGTCTCTTGGTCATGTTGACCTATTTTGGGAATTCAACAACCAGTCAAAGGTGGAGCACAAGATGAAGCAGAGATCACGAGATCTCAACCCCCTTTTGGGCCCCTTTTTGGGTTTTTGGGATAATGTAATGGGAATGGGATGTGGGCCCATGGGTTTACCCATGTTTAGGCCTATTTTGTAATATATAAATAGATGCCTAGGCTAGATAGAAGAGATTTTGATCTATGTGGTCGAAAGTGATAAAGGCTAAGTATTAGAGTGAATTGTAAGTGCTTTGTGCCTGTGTCAGACTTGCAGAGCTAAGTGCAAGTCATTGTAAGAAGTTGTGGAAGGATTTGTGTTGTAGTGCAAGGAAGAAGGCTCTAGAGAGCTACGCAAATCTTGTGTCCTGTGCAGACTAAGGGTTTCGATGGATTTGTGCTTGTAATAGATTGAGGACACTAATAAGAAGAAGAGTTGGTGGACATAGCCCTAGGGTGGGGGTGAACCATGTAAATACTGCATTATGCTTCTCTGTGCCTTGTCTTGATATGTTTATGTCTTCTTTTGCTAAGTGCTTTGAGATAACTAGATAGATATTCTTATGTCTAGTGCTAATGATGTATAGAATGTTAGATCTGATATATATGGATGTGCTCAGTGCTCGATCTACCTATTTTATTATGCTCAGTTCTTGATCTAACAACTTATGCTAAGTGATTGAATACGTTAGTTCATTGTGAATTCTGCAAAGCTCTGTTTATCAGCGAGGTGGTTATTAATTTCATATTGTAGAACCGACGGTGCTAAGTTTTGTATTAAGTATTGTAATCACAGATCTATGTCCCAGCTAAGGTTGTAGACACCTGAGTCTTGCAACCACCCCTACCTCTACCTTGGGTGATACTTCATCTACTTCGCAGGTGTTGTCGAAAGGGTCAGTAGTTAGGGTTTTTTTGGTGCGTTGTTATAGCGTTGAACCCCGGGTCTGCCCTTGTGCCAACAATCATCAATCCATAACACCTCATAATCATAATCAAATGCCCAATAGTATAATAATCTAGATCACTTGCAAGAAAGTGTCCTCAAAGAATAAGTTTGCTCAGTGCATGCAAGAGCAGGATGTTACATCTACACACATCAACTAGTTGATACTTCATGCATCCTCTATTGCCAATTTTCCAAATCAGTTTTTGAATCTGATGCGCATGAACTAATACTTCTCCAACTCAGCGTGCCATCCATTGTCGGGTCGACATAGTCCTCCATCTGCACAGCTAGATTGTATAAGTTGTCAATGTATTTCCCTCTTGTTGGCTCTATGTATCACTTTCCTTCTAATGGGTCTAAAGGTGTCATAACTTTCATATCCCTGACCTCAAATATCATCTCCCTCTTCTTCAATTTAATGCTTTCCCGGTTATCTAATGCCCATTCCAACCCCATCAGTGTTGGATATGGTTGACTATCATCTACTATATCAATAACTTCAAAATATGCCATGATGCGCACCCCATCTATGTTTATGGGTACTCCTGTCAGTCACCCAATCGGGACTATCTTATGTTGATTCATGATTCTTAACTGAACAAGGACCATACTAGATCGAGTTCTCCCATTATCTTCCATGTCTTCTTAGGTAGAACATTCACATCGGATCCTAATTCCAAAACAACATTATCCACATCGTACTCTCCAATATGTGCATTAAACCTAAATTCTTCATTGGTTCTCTTCCTGCACAGTACCTGATTTACTATTCTTTGTGTGACAGGAGTGTCCCTTCCTTTTGTGTAGTGATCAATCATGTTATATAAAATACTTAGCATAGTTCTATCCTTCATCAATGAATATACACAACTCTTTAATAACTCTATTAGTGTACTTACTTGCGCACTTGACTTCTCTTGTATAGTTGGATCTCCTATGTGAGGCAGCGATGATGTTGATGTTGCCCCATGTGGTCCAATTATTTCCTTTCTTTCGCTCTAATATGTCTCTTTTTCCTATTGTGTATCAAATGATGGTATAGGCCTTGTTGACTTCCTTACCCACTACTTTGTCTGGTTTCCTCAAGTTGCCATATCAATGCCTGTTCTATCTTCTACACACATAACAACTGCGATTTTTGGCCCTTCACTACGTCTTTCGGCTGATATCATATACACATTATGATTCAGAGTTTGATTTGGGTTTTCTCTGGCATTCCATTTCACAACTAGTTAAGGACAATCTTCTGTCACGTGATCCATTGCTTTTCAGTATGTTCATGTCATACACAGATTCTGGCAATTGAGAGCCAAGTGTCCAGGTTGATTACAGTTATAACAGATAATTGGTCCACACCCTCCTCTACCAAAATTTCCTCTTCCTCGGCCTCTACCAAAGTTCCCTCTATTCACCTAAATCAACTCACTATGATTGTTATATTGCACACCACCTCCTTCTGCACCAGTATTATCTTCTTGGATTTTTTCCATATTTGATGTGCGCACCCTTAGTAGATTGAATGTGTGACAGTCCTTCTCTTCATGCCCCACCGACTTGCAAAATTTGCAAAAGCATTTCTTTGGTGTACTTTGATACTTATGTATTAATGGACACTCCATGGGGTGATGTCCCTATTTCTTACATATCTCAGAGTACCTCCCTCCTGGTAGTGGATTTGGTGCTCCAGCTTCTAAATATTGTTTTAATGTTGGGTATTCGACCTTGTGATGGTCCTCCATCCTGCATTTGGTACACCACACTTGTTCTCATTTCTCCCTTCCTTTGGTAATATCATCCAACTGAATTTTTAATGCATCCAACTTCATTTGAACCTATTCTATTTCTCTTCTATCTCCTACTAGAGATTCCTCTATTTTCATTGCAATTTCTAGCACCTTGAGCTGTGACATAACCTTTTGTTGAATCAGGGGCCTCCTAATGTGTGGTAGAAGTCTGGAAATAAAAAACTCTTGATGTTGATGATCTTGAATTTGGAAATTCAATATCCCCATTATATCCTTAAAGTGTTGATCAAACTCCCATATAAAATCTATTTGTACCTTTTTTATCTGTTTTAGCTCGGTGATGTACTGTGATTTTGACTTTGGATTTTTGAACTCCTGTAATAGTGCTTGATTTATCTCTGCCAAAGTCTTGGCCTATCCTGTAGGCATAATTATTTCTAACTTCATATACCATACCATCACACGGCCTCTAAATTTTGTTGCTAACTACGCAATTTTTACAACATCATCTTGTATGTTTTTAGCAGCCCAAAATATTCCGCACACAAACAAGTGTTGTTCTGAGTCCTCTGACCCCACTCCCTTGAATTTAGGAAGTCTAAGAGTATTTTCTACTCCCACCATATTGGCGCATGTAGTCCCCCCTCTTGGTGATGTTGGTGGACTTGGATTCTGACTTTGACTCTATGCACTACTCCAACTATTATGGCTACTATTACTCTCTACTCCTTGACTAACTATGATGGCTTTTGACAAGTCTTCAAATGTTATATATGATTGTGGTGACACACATGGGGTAGTGGATTCAACACAGGATCCTATATGAGTAGTACTTACTCATTTTTATATAACTGGACTAGACTAAAACCCCTCTTCTTCTCCTTCTATATACGGTATATCTATTATTCAAACTAGTGCACAAGGTTCTCTTTCCTTTGGCTCGCCGTGCTACTCTTATCTTCCATCCCCATTCTTTTACCTCTTGTACCTTCTTCCTCCGTGCAACTCTCCAAAACCGTACTCTTCCTCTGGTATGTTTCCTTCTTGCATCCTTACTCCCTTCCTTCCTTGTTCATTGCTTCCTTCTCTCAGACGATTCCCATGTCATGCTACGGCTCCCCCTACATGCACAAATCCATTTTAGTTATCAGACTTCATAATCATCACATGTTTTTCACATAACAACATATTTATCCACATATTCAATGATTTCAAGAACCTTCCACGCGGACCTTTGAAAAACCCTCTTTCTGCAACAATGTATGACTGGATGCAATCTACTGAAAATTTTGTAACATAACCCCCTAGTACACTATCTAACCAAAAATCAATTGCTTGAGTAGTTGGGTTACTTACAGAATTCAACTATCTTACCAATTCAGGAGTCCAATTCTTTTTTGTTGCAGCACTAAACCTTCATGTCTTCTCTACCAACCTTTCTAGCCACTCGGTCGAAATTTTTGGAAATTCTCCAAAGAAAATTTCATGCAGATCTGTGAACACATACCTTTGTATCCATTGCTTGTCACTCATTCAAGGGTTCTTGTTCTCTTCTCATGAAAAATCATGTTCTTTTCATTCCAACCAGTCTATGATATCCTTCTTAGTTGGCCTCCAAAACATCCCCTTAGTCACAATGTCCTGGTCCTAGCAATAGAACCATTTGTTGGCTTAAATTGGTATGTGTACTAGCTATAAAGACCTAAGGTTCTAGTTAACTATGACCAACAAACCCACAATACATCGAACCTTTTGGCATCACCTGCTTGTGCAGATGAAGTCTCACCTAAGGTATCTATGGGGAATGCAGGAACCATGCTTCTGCATGAGTAAGGGAAAGGGAGGCATATATCCGAGTCATTATTCCTTCTTCTAGCTCATGTATGTGCTCGATTGTTACATATATTATTGCATTCATTCATGAATATTTCACTGCAATCACTCCATAAACTAAGTCTAGTCTACGAAATATAACAACATCATTCATAATTGCACATAAAAAAGTAAAGAACACAAGATTCAAGATTATCTCTCAAATTTGTCTTTATTCATCTTATCAACTTATTACATTCACGATTCTTCTATAATCTCAACCTCTACATATTCTACAAACTCTCTCTAGCCTGCTAGACTCTTTTTCACCCTACCCATTACATATTTATACCCAAAATCTAGGGCTTAAATCCCTATTCTTACCTATCCCAAAATATCCCATTACAATGCATGGAATGGCCAGCTTCAGTTAATTGGTTGTTTGCTTTCTTCTACTTTTCACTCTTTATACAACTTTTTTGTTGTTCTTATATTTCTGTAAAGGCACATTGTCGTCCTTCACGCTTCCTCCTCTCACTCACTTGCTTTATCCTTTTGATTGTATGCTAACTTTGTCTTGCGTGCTATCCTTTCTTTTGTGCCCTTTCTTCTGTGTACTTTCTTCTGTGCACTTTATCTTGTGCACTTTCCTTATCCTTAGGTTATTTCTCCCAAAATTGCATCCAAAACTGCCTATCCAACAGAGGGATTTTGACTAAGGTGCTAGATTGTGTGGTAACATTTTGGCATCGTTGTCGAGGAGAATTGATTATTTTTCCTTGGACATCTGAAGCCTATCCTTCAACCTCTTGATGAGTAAAAACCAAAGCCATATCTAAGTATACTCATCTAGAAACTCCATTGAGGAAAGAATCCCTTTTCCCTTTGCAAATTTTAAAGACTTCATGAGTGTAAGTGAAGCAAGCATCATTGTAAGGTGAAGATGTTTTAGATGTGTACTTATTCTAATATCTATAAAATGTCCTTATATATATATTTAATAATCTAATAATATTTATGGAGTGTGCGCTTTTAATTTAGTTTGTTTGGCTTACATATTTAATTAATTATAGGCCCTTATTTTCCCATATCAAATACATACTATTGTAGTGTTCCATATATATAGTAAGTTAATAAAACATTTCATTTATCTCTTGAATTTAATTAACATGATAACAAATTGATTTTTTACATATACAAATGAGTGAATGAGGACCTTTATATTGTACAATCCACTTTAATGTATTTTAGTGGGAAGTGGTCATGACACATTTGTTAGTGGTGAAATATATTGGGTTAAAATGCAATTCACGATGTTATATGCCAATGATTATTTATATACTACTAAGTTTTTTCCAAGGAAATCCTTGCAGGAAAATGCTAGGGACGCTTCCCCAATTTTGTGAATGGCATCCCTAGTAAACTTGTTTGCATAGATTAGTGTGCCTTATATGCCAGTCTGGAACTAGCCAAATGCTTAACAACATTGGTGACAACTGATAGAGATAACTCCTTCCGTTATATAATTGTTAATTTTATTTCCATGCTTGCTATAATTTTAAAATCTCACAATCTATCAACTTTTTACTATGACATTATTATGTTTAGATCATATACCTCAAGAAACATCAAAGTCACAAGTGTATACTTCATTTGAAGATATGATATTCTAGTATTGTAGAAAAATTGTATCTTAAATCATGTTTTGAGTAGTATTAATATAGAGTTTGAATTATTTTCTATTAATTTTTTTTCCAATAATAATTTTTTATATAACGGGATAATATAAAAGTTGAGAATCAAAACCTATTTTAAAACCAACCTATTTTAGATCTCTTATGAAAGAAAATCTACTTTAAACATATTTTCAAAATTATACAATTGGACTTACCTTAGTTCTCTATCCATTCTCTACCATATTCTTAATATCTTTTAACGTCTGGTAAAGTTATCAACTATGATACTAATTAAGGATATATAAATATGTGTTAGGATTCTCTATAATATGTTAATGTGTTGGTTTGCTACTAGTTCTTTCCATAATTTTCTTTCTGGCCTTGTGTTATTATTTATTGTTTGCAAAATTTTTAAGAATATTCTTGTGTTATTAGTTATAGTTTACAAAATTTTAGAGGATATTGTTTGCAAAATTTTTAAGAATATTCTTGTGTTATTAGTTATAGTTTACAAAATTTTAGAGGATGGATACTTAATTTATAAATGTATAAAGTTATGAGTGTTTGGTTACCATGAACCCTTTAACCAACTATAATATTTACAAGATTTACATTTAGTCGAGAGAAGATGTAAAAATGTATAATTTGAAATATCATCTTTCCATCTAGAATCCATAACCATTTGTTATAGGGGAAATAACATTATATTTAATTTAATCTATTATCATTGAAAGGTAAGTTAATGTATATTTATATTAACTCCAAATCCATTAGGTAACAAGATGAGTCAAAAATAAATTGAAATGTAGATCCTCTTAGTGCTTAAAATATCTTCAATTAAAATGGATCTACTTTGATGTGTATGTGTATATTAATACTTTTTATTTTATTCTTAATTTTCTTGTTTATATTATATTTTGATGTTAAATGAAATATAGGGACTTGGTTATGTTAATTTGTAATTGTTTTTACTTATTTTTAAATATTATATTGGGTTAAATTATGCATATGTTACTGAGTGTTAGGGATACACATTACACTTCTTTTTCATATTAAATTGTATGATGATAATAATAATAATAATAATAATAATAATAATAATAATAATAATAATAATAATAATAATAATATATTTTTAAGGTCACACACAACATCTCCTTATATTAAGTTGTAAAATACACCTCACTTATTTAATACAATAAAAAAATATTTCATGTAATTTAAATAAATATAAAAATAAATAAATATTGTAACAACCCAATTTGATTATTTATTTATCATAGTTGTTAATTTAAATTTAATTAATTATTAAAATAAATTCGATAATTATTTTTATTATTTTATTACTAAAAAGGTAGGTGAAGTAATTAATGGGGGGATAAGGTTATTGGGGAATTAATGGAGGGATTTGAGAGAGGAAGATAAGGAAGAGGGGGAGGACTTGGAGAAGGGTCAAGGCTTTTTTTGGGGAAATTAAGGAAGAAGAAGGAAGGAGGAAATTCTAAAAGAGAGGGGAAGAATGATGAAATTGGAAGATAGAGATTGTTTTGGTGAGATTTTATAGGGCACTATTGCTGGGAACTTTGCGCTTAGGGGCTAGGAAACTGCAAGGATTACTAGAGCTAGGGAGTCGGAGAGGTTGTTCCTAGTTGGTTGGGAGGTTGATATTCAGTTTGGGCAGTTTGCGAAAGAACATGAACAAACAAAAAATGGACTAAATCAACCAACTTGTAGGTAGAGGTATGTATTTTACTAGTTGATTTGTCGGTATTATGTTGTTGTTGTTATTGTTATGTTTTTGTTGTTTATTCCCGGTATAAGAAAATCATGAAAGAAAACCATGAACTAATTTGCAGTTATTTCAGTAGGAGATTAGGAGATATTTATTATTTTATTGAGACCCTGAAATAGAAGGCCTTACAAATGGTATTAGAGCCTGATTTCAAAACTGAAACATAGGGCTTGAAAAACCACATAGTTGTGAAAACCAGTGCCTAAGATAGCATGTAATCTACAATTTAGAAACCATTATTTACAGGCCTCCACACTTATTTTATAGGAGCAAGAAGAAAAAGAATAAGTACACCCTAGTTGTGCATGAAAAAGAACTGAAGACCAACTCAAGACAACCTGCCTGCATGTGACAGTGAACCTTACATGCTCTCATCCCATAGAAAAAATAAGTCAATTAGATACACAAACCTATTCAAACTACCCACAAACTCACTGTCTACTGTATATGGAAACTTGATTGCATGTAAATCAACAATGATCTAGGGAAAACACTATTGTATACTCACAATGTATCATATAATTTCCTAAAAACAATTACTACAACAATTATATTACTGTTGTTTGTTGTTTCTACTATTGTCTATCAAAAACTGGTCGAAAATGACCACTAGAACACATGCTCTTAACATTATTTCAGTGTTAACTCAAAAATTAGTGGTTGTAAGTGGACTTTCCAGTGTTCCCTTATAGGTTTACGATTTTGTGGATAAAAAAAACCCCACAAATTCCTTTTTTAAACTGAAATATTAAACCTGTATCAAGCCATCCTTCAATAAGGCGCACTTAATTGCATAATTGTTGTCAAATTCCTTTTTTAAACTGAAATATTAAACCTGTATCAAGCCATCCTTCAATAAGGCGCACTTAATTGCATAATTGTTGTCCTGTAGAATGCATACTTCAAAAGATAAATATGCTCAAACTCGTGCTGCCATGAATAATGTAAGCCATTAATTTCTCAACACGCTCCTCTACAATCTGGTCATGGACGTCTTCATGGAGGATCCTGAAATCCACGACGCAATTCAAACCAACATGAGGAAGGTGAGAGAAAAAGACCCCTCCTGTGACTCCTATTGCCAGTGTATGCTCAATTTCAAGGGTTTCATGGCCTTCCAATCGCAGCAAGTGGCACAAATGTTGTGGTCTCAAGGTCGAATCTAATTGGTCCTAGTGATCTAGAGTAGGATCTCTGAGGTGTTCGCCATGGACATCCATCCAGCGACCAAAATAGGGAAGGGGTCCTATTTGACCACGATACCAAGGTTGTCATCTATGAGAGGACAAGCAACAACGACAACATTTCGATCCTTCACCATGTTACTCTTGGAGGCATAGGGAAGCAAAGGGGTGACCACTACACACTAGAATCTATGGTTGTGCGTGCCTCTGTCGAATCTGACAATAAAAGGTTTACCGAGCGAACTGTAGAGAGCTTTGGTCTCATGCTCTTCAAACCAGACAATGAGCGAAGTGAGGAGGAAAGGCGAAGATTAGGGTTGAAAGGTCTCAATTTTTCTTTATTTTTTTTATTTTGCTAAGAGAGGGAATGGAAACACATGGAATCCCATGTAGGTTAGGATTGTGTGTCATATGCAGATCTGGGTTGCATGTCGTATGCAGGTCCGGGTTGCGTGCCATAAGGAGGTTTAAATTTTTATTTATTTTAATCAAAACTATTTTTTTCCACTTAATAGACTTGATAAACTCAACATCAACATCAAGGGAGGAGAGGTTCGTGGACTTATTGGAAGGACGATAATATTTTAATATTCAACTCCTCACTATAAATTTATTTTCATATGAACAATGTACACATGAATGAATGCATTCAATGATGATATTAAATTCATATGGATACTCACATGATGTCCTCATCACTCATCTAGAATATTCTAAATCATGTGTACAACGTAACTTAAAATTAAATAAAGGGATGAAACCCACTTTATTAATAATATTTATAATTTTCATAATGTATTTTTGTTTTCAAAATGTTTTTATCATTTTAAAACATATATCTTAAATAAAATAAAAAAAGGGATTTAAATTTAAATTACGATCATTATATTTTTATATATAATTCATTTTTTTGTTTTTTCTTGTTTTCTTCTACCATGAAAGTTAGTTTAACTTACACGTGATTATAATTAATCATAATTAATTAGCCATAAATTTATCTATTTATTCATAAATATATATAATTTAAGGTGCTCATTGTTCTACAATGAAAGTTAGTTTAACTTACACGTGATTATAATTAATCATAATTAATTAGCCATAAATTTATCTATTTATTCATAAATATATATAATTTAAGGTACTCATTGGTATGGTTATATATAGTTCATTGCTAAATTACAAATTTGACAAGGAATTGGTAAGTAAATGATTAAAATAGTAGGATAGCTAAGATTAATGTAATGAATAGAAAACACATGGGAAATTGAGGTATTACAAGGACAATTAACAATAATATCCTACGAATAATTAATACGAGTGTGTATTGATTTAGGGAAGGGCTCTACAACTGGGAAGGATTAGACATTTGATTGAATAGATAAATTAGGATAATTGGTGAGTACCCCACAGTGATATCCTAGCTAGCGAGACGAGAGAGTTATTAGTTTACTTAGGAAAAGATACCAAGCTTAAATGATTTAACCTTGACCTAAGCCACTTACCTTGTTGGAGTAACCTCTGTTTATAGACAAGTATAAATAAATTTATTCCTAAACCCTTATGTTTGCAAGTATAAGTTGAGAGAATGTGGAATGCCTTAAACTCTTCCATGATAAGCATTTGGTTTGATGTAGATTCGGTTATTCAAGATGGTTAGGACTTGGGGAAATCGAGGTCGAGGGGCATCATTGCAAGGACCACCAATGTCGGCGCAGCCACCACCATCGCCTGAATTAGCTCTCATTTTGTGCTCCTTAGAGTCTATAAATGAGACATTAAAGGGATGCAATTTTGCAGATGTTGAAGTCGAACCCCCACCATATGGAGTGGGTGACCTTGAAGCATCGAGGGATTAAGAGGGAGGGCCTCCACCAGGGGACATTACCAGAGAACTACAGAAGATAAAACTCATAGAGTTTGCTGGGGGTTATGCAAATGAACACGCAGAGGCATGGTTGGAAGGAATGATGCGATGTTTCACCTTAAGAGACTATGCTTCCACATCTAAGGAAAAGATAACGATCTTTCAGTTAAGGAATAGTGCCCTGAATTGGTGGGGTAATCTAGAGAGAAAGTTGCACCTTACCCCAGACACCTTCTCATGGGAGAATTTTGAGGAAAGGTTTTGAAGGAAATATTTTCCTGCATACTACGAGGAACAATAGGAAAGATCATTTGATGCTCTAGTTCAGGGAAACATGACTGTGGAAGAGTAGGATATTAGGTTCATGGAGTTAGTTAAATATGTCTCGTACATGGATATCGATCAATGAAAGTGGAACATTTTTTGTACGAGTTAAACCCTAAGATAAGGGCCATGATATGAATGTGGAAACCATCGTCAGTAGCTGAAGCAGTTGAAAATGATCGCTAT
>SNQJ01S0000255.1:73415-88592 GCA_010110895.2 Picea sitchensis
CCAACTCCCTGATTTCTATAGAACCAACTAGAAGGAAGCACCAAAGCCCTGTGTTCAAGCACCCACTTGAACCTCTGAGGACACCAGTCCTCCCCAACACCTCCCAACCACCCTGAATTATAAATTCTTTGTTACTAAAACTTATTACAGCGATATAAAGTTATTCAATGGCTTACCAGCCTTGTCGTTTTTCTGTTACACTACTCTTCCCTGTCTGCATCAGTGTCTTTTGCACGTCCCTTGCACTTTATGTTCTTTTGCCTTTTATACTCTCTACGCCATATCCCTTCAATGCAACCTTCCCCTACTATGCATTTCTGCTCCTACGCTCTGCCTCCTTGCTCACACTTGAATCCTTCCCCACGACAATAACCCTAATCTCTTCCTTGTTCCACATTGTTATAGTACCTGTGCTCCTTGTGCATGCAATATTTTCCATGCCTCACACCCTGCCAATATCCTCCACATCTCAAGTGCTTTACCTGATCATCATCGTGACTCTTCAGCTTCTTTGGCAGTTTTCTCCACGCGTTCAGCATCACTGGGTGTTCTGTCCAGATTTCTCAGCTTCTCTGGTAGTTTAGGCTGTTTGTCTTCTCTGTCTTCAATGAGCTTATCCTTTCTATTTTTAGCTATAGACTTCAATCCCCTTCCATCTGTCAATCACCTGTATCAATAGTCCTCAATCCACTAGAAGATGCCTTGAGACTCTTCATCTTCTTTGGCAATCACACAGAGGTCTCTTTGAATTCTCTGGCAGATACCATCAATGGTTTCTAGCAGTTATACTGCGAGGAGTGATATTAGCCCTCCGATTATGCTCAAATTCACTTGTACCATTGGATTGGCTCCATGGGATCTTGCATTCATTTCGACATTTCGGCATTCAACAATTCGACATTCGTGTGACCATGTGTCTGGACACTCCCAGTCGTGATCCCTGAAAAAGGAGCTTGGTTTCTCTAGCTCTTTCCTCCATATCTCACTGATGTGACCAAGGGCTGTGACCACAGCTTTATGCATAAAGCGCTTTCACGATTTTGCATTTCATGAATCTGGAGATGAGGCATCTCTACTCTCCACGTCGCGATCCCCGAAACCCTGAAATGGCATGGGATCAACGGTCCCGATCAACACTTGATCTGATGGCTCAGATCATTTTGTGATTTCGTATTTCATGATTTCGACATTCTTGATGTTTAGTGTTCTTGTCACTTCAAAGTCCTGATCCGCAAAACTTCGAAATGGAGTCAGATCAACGGTCCAGATCACATCTTGATCTGACAGCTGTGATTAAATCGCAATTTCACATATCGTGATTTCAGGATTCCTATGGTTAATATTCTTTGACATGTCCAACTCTCGATCCATGAACTCTAAAATGGAGTGGGATCAACAGTCCAAATCAAGCCTTGATCTGACGGCTCAGATCATTTCGCGATTTCTCATATCACGATTTTGACATTCCCGTGGTTAATATTCTTTGACATCTCCAACTCTTAATCCACGAAACTCTGAAATGGAGTGGGATCAATGGTCCAGATCAAACCTTGATCTAACGACTCAGATCATTTCATGATTTCGCATATTGCGATTTCGGCATTCCTGTGGTACTGTTTCTTGCCTCTCCAAGTCGTGATTCACGAAACTCCAAAATGGAGTGTTTGACATGCTCTGATCTTCTGCCACGCGTCCCTCTTGGATCAATGGTCAAGATTTTATCAAGACTTTGCAACTCCACGAGCCTTCATTGTGCCTGATCAACTGTCCATATTTGGCCTCGATCTAACGGTTCAGATTATTTCGTGATTTCACATATCACGAGTTTGAGAGGTGAAAGGCTGAAGCATTTCATACCTTTGACTTTCCAGTCAGTGAAATGATGATCTGTGTCCACATGTCCTTCCCGAAGATGGACGCTCCTCCTGCTTTCGGGATTTTGTAATCCTAGTTCTCCTAGCACTTTAAAGAACATGTAGGCTCTCCTGGATCCAACGGTGGTCGGACCCCGCGCTCGGATCTAATGCCCGAGATCTATCCTCCATATCTGCGTGCTCCTCTTGTCTACATTGAGATCTGATAGCCATCAAGAATTTTTAATTGTTGATTGCGTTGTTGATCATGATAGCCATCGGGAATTCTAAATTGTTGATCCAACGATCACTGTTGTTGCTCCTCCCCATTATCAGTGCACTATTGATCATGCTCCTGTACTCAAGCCATCATCACTGTTGTACTTTCCGTCAATGACAAGCATACGCTGCCTATAAAACATGCCAACACTAATATTGTTGACAATGTTGTATAACCGAAATTGTACGACAACGATCTTGTATGTAATATGTCTGACAATGAATATACATGCTCTACACACAACAAATTAGGCAACAACTTCACCCATGTGTACCCAGCCTTTACCACTGTGAATTGTTAGCAATTAAATAGATTGATTGTTAGCATAAGTTGTGATACCTTATATATTTGAAAATGATTTACCATTTTGACCTCTACGATTTACCACAATGGTTTTAACTCAACGATAATTATATATGCAATGAAATTTTTATATTTAATAGACAATAGGTGTTAGGTGATAATAGACAACATATATTTAGACAGAGCTTCCTTTTAAATGCAAGACAACATCTCCTTTTAATTGTAGACAACGTATCAATGCTCGGCAACATACTTTTAGACTGTGTTTTCCTCCCAGATATCATATAGACAACGAGAATATAGGACAACATGAATATGATATGTTTTTCTTGTGAATATCCATATAATGATATTGATATGTTGGGCAGTGTTTATATATTGATGTCAGTGACTTTATATAAAATAGACAACAAATTTTTATATATATAATCGACAACAAAGTTTATATATGATAGACAACATATATAATATGTTGAGTATTTCAAATATTAATAGACAACATAGTTCACTTTTAATGTTAAGTAGTTCACTTACATTAATAGACAACGTATATTGATTTTGTTAAGTGCTTATAATGGTTCACATTTATGATAACATTTATGAAAATAGTAACATTATAATAGTTCACTCCTTCGCACTTAGACATCTTGCTTAGCAGATAATGGTTTATGGTTTGTTGGTGAAGTCGTGTAATAGCTTGCGCAATTTAATTTTAGTAATGTCATCTTGCATCTTGTCGACTTGTTGCTTGGGTGTGTGGGTATAGTATTCTTGTCAGTTAATTAGGTCTCTTAGTGCGTTGGATTTATCTTGGGTTAAGGGTCCAGTTATGTTATGTTGCGCCATGGTTACTGTCACGCCTATCCCTTAGAGACGACACAATTCCTCATGAGGGGATCATCGCGCACCCTGATGGATAAAGGCAAATGATAGCCTGGTCTGAGTCTATGCTTCCTGATGTGGGTGTTGTTCATTGTAATTGATGTTGGCACTTGGTTGGTAACGCCTTAATGCATTTTTTTTTGCGTATCATAGAGGTTTCCCATTTACTAGTCATCAAATCATTGTGTCGAGTTGATTGATGTTGTCCTTTAGCTTGTAGGCATTGTCTTGTTGGTGTCGGGCGGGTAGTCGTTTTTATTTGTCTATTAATTACCGCATGTTTCGTCCAGTTGCCTGATGTGCTAGCATCTAATTCATTGTTTATTGTTTCTTGATCTGCGTGCATTATGGTTGTCGTCCAGTTGTGTTGTTTAACTGTTGTCGTTGTTTTCGTCCTGCTTTAAAAAAAAAAAAAACTTTTGTGTTGTGTCACATGTAGTCGTAACGATGGGGACGTTACATATGGTATCAAAGCCATGTTAGACCCGCGACTTGGGATCACTATGGATTTCATTGATTGATTTTTGATTATAAGGTTTCTAATTAGATTAATTTGTATTCGTGCAAGTAATCAAGGTTAGAGTAAGTCATAGAGGTAGACGATGGGGTGCTAGGGGAGGAGGTGTGATGCCCCCAATAGCATCCACACTTGAGGGGTCTAATCCCCAAGGAGATGAACTGGTGGTCTGGCAGGAACAGATAGCAGTGGGTGATGTGGTTGGGCTGATGAGGTATTTTCAGCGGATGCTTGAGGCACTGATCAGCCATTTGAACAAAGATGAGGCTAGGGCGTCGACACCCCCTGAGGGTCCACCGTGCGCTATGGTCAGTACTGGTAGCATTCACTGCGAACTCGAGAAGGTAAAATTTCTCAAGTTCTTTGTTACCCTGGACGGTGCAACCACTGAGGCATGGTTGGAGAATATGGCGATGTTTTTTTCACTTCACTACTATACCTTCAACATGAAGGTCCTCATAGAGGTCTTTCAGCTAAAGGGGAGTGCTCTTCTATGGTGGAAGATGCTCCTGCCACAATTGAACATTGTCGTCGAAGACGTGTGATGGGAACTGTTCGAGGAGTGGTTCCGGGAGAGATTTCTATCGGAGGAATTCATTGAGCATCAGCTCAACGAGTTCAATGCCTTGAGATAGGGTGGTCATACGGTGCCTAAGTATGAGTCTTGTTTTATGGAGTTTCTTCGATATGCTCCACACATGAATACCGAGAAACTTAAGGTCAACAGGTTCTTGTTTGGCCTTAATGTTAGCATTCATGCAAAGGTTAGGATTTTGATGCCTTAGACCTTACATGATGTTGTCCAGAAGGCCCTCATAGCAAAGGAGGATCTTATCAGTGGGGTTCAGAGCAGGACTCCAGCAAGACCAACAGAGCAGGTGTCATCTTATGCACAGCAGCGTCAGACACTAGCGCGACACTCACCAGGTTATCATGGCTTCCAGAGAGGATACACTTTCACTACACCACGACGACCAATGCCTCAGCATGGGACTCCTTACTGAGGACCACAACATCAACAACAACATCGACCACAACAACAACAGTTTAGGCCTATTCAACAAAACAAACCAGGATTCTAGGCCAGTGGGCCATCATCTTCTACTTCGGGTACCAGGAGTACTGGACTGAAGAAGGGGTGTTGGACATGTGGGGATCCACATTACCAATGCGACTACCCAGTGGAGAGGACTAGATCACATGGATCAATCAGGCCCACTACCATGGGAGAATTAGGAAAGGTCCATTGGATTCATGCAACAGTGAATAACTGCCAGGCAAAGCAATAGTCGACTATGCTCGAGACATCAGGTACCGTCGTTCACCAAACCCTTAGTATTTTGATAGATCTAGGTGCTACAAAGAGTTTCATCTCTGGTGCAGTGCTAAAAAGAATTAAAGTAAGGGTAGTCAAATAGGATGATTTTAGATTTATAAATATGGCTTCAAGAGCCAAACATAAGGTTGGAGGGAAGGTTACGGGTTGTAGCCTTAACCTGGGAGAGTTTGTCACCAGGGCCAACCTGTACATCATGATCTTAGGATCTTATGACCTCATGATCAGTATGGATTGGTTGGAATCGCATGAGGTGATACTCAACTGTAATATGAAACGGTTGAGCTTGGTCGATGATGAGGGACAGAGACGCGTGATTGTAGGTCAGAACCAGGGATCTTCCCTGAGGTTCATCTCTTCCTTGTAGCTACGGAAGAGCATGCGTAAGGGATGTAAGCTTTATGTGATCCTTGTGATAAACGAGAAGGGAGTAGTGGAAGTTCTAGAACACCTTTCGGTGGTGAGAGAGTTTGCAGATGTCTTCTCGGAGGAGTTACCTGGGATGTCACCAGAGAGGGAATTGGAATTTACCATAGAACTAAAACTAGGGATTGAACCGATAGCAAGAATGCCTTATCGGATGTCGACCCCAGAATTACAGGACTTGAGAATGAATCTAAAGGAATTGTTGGACCTAGGACTTATACGTCCGAGTGTGTCACTATGGGGTGCACCTGTTATCATCATACGAAAAAAGGATGGGTTGTGGAGACTCTGCATTAACTATCATCAATTGAACAAAGCAACGATCAAGAATCAGTTCGATCAGATGAAAGGCATGATGGTGTTTTCGAAGATCGACTTACAATTAGGGTATCACCAGTTGTGGATCAAGTAGGATGACGTCTCTAAGATTGCCTTTAAGAAAAGGTTTGGACATTATGAGTTTATTGTTTTACCTTTTGGACTGACAAATGCCCCTAGGGTATTTATGAGTTTGATGAATGGGGTGTTCTGCAAATACTTGAACAAGTTCATCCAAGTATTCATTGATGATATTTTAATTTCTTCTCAGACGATGGAGGAGCATGACGAGCACTTGCTCTTGGTACTACAGTATCTACGAGAGAACAAATTGTATGGGAAATTGTCTAAATGCGTGTTTCATCAATCAAACATGCACTACTTAGGGCATGTCATCTTCGACGAAGGTATTGTCGTGGATCCAATAAATGTCTAGGATATTACGGAATGGCCCGCGCTGACGAATTTCCCAGAAGTGAGTATCTTCATGGGCTTAGTGGGATATTATCGGCGGTTCGTTGAGGGTTTCTCAAAGATAGCAAATTTGATTACGGAATTACAGAAGAATAACAAGAAGTTTGTTTGGACCGAGAAATGCACAGGAATTTCGAAGACACAAGGAGTTGTTGACAATGACACAGATACTAAAGGTCCCCAACATGGACATGGACTTCTTGGTATGCATTGACGCATCCAAGGAAGGCTTAGGTGAAGTCTTGATGCAAGACGGTCGAGTGATCTCTTACATCTCAAGGAAGTTGAGAAGGCATGAGGAGAACTATGCAACGCATGATTTGGAGTTGTTAGCCATTGTATATGCCTAGAGAGTTTGGAGACACTACCTTATTCAACGGAAATTCGAACTAAAAATGGACCATTGTGGACTACAACACATCTTTACACAAAGTGACTTGAACGCACAACAACGACATTGGTCGAAATTGCTTAGCAAGTACGATTTAGAGATTACTTACATAAAAGGTATAGTGAACAAAGTGGTATATGCATTGAGTCGGAGACCTCGCATATTTTTGGTGGTGCCTCTTTAGACGAATCTACGTGAAAATATTCTATCTTTACAGCGCGACGATGACTAGTACAAGGAGACCAAGGATTTTATTGGACATAACACAATGATGGTACCAAGATTTGAAGGATTTACGTTTGATGACAACGGATTATTGATATTTAAAAATTGAATTTACGTATGACCAAATGACGAGTTGAGGAGTTTGATCCTAAATGAGGCTCACAGAGCAGTGTACATGGCTCTCCTGGGAGTCATGAAGATGAGAGTATACCTTAAACCCTTATTGTTCTAGAAATGAATGAAGGCTGACATAGTCAACTACATGGCAAGATGTCTAGAATGTCAGCAGGTGAAGGTTGAACATAGACATCCAACAGGGTTACTACAACCACACATAATTTTGGAATCGAAATGGGAGGTCATTTCGATGGATTTCATTGTTGGATTTTCACTGATGGAAAGGACACACGACTTGATTTTTGTGGTAGTCGACACTTTGACGAAGAGTTCTCATTTTATTCATGTACATACAACATATTAGGCACCTAACATAGCTAGATTTTTCATCAGTGAGATTGTGAGGCTGTATGGCGTGCATAAGAGGATTATATCTGATCGAGGATTGGTGTTTACTGGATGATTTTGGACTAGTTTCCAAGATGTGTAAGGTCTCTTTCAACAGAGCCTTATAAAACATAAGTTAAAATAGAGAAATGTTATCCTAACTTTTGACCATTCATTATTCAACATAATTAAAATTTATATTCAACATCATAATAAACCACATATTCAGCATCATAACAAACCACATACTCAACATATTCAGCAGCATGATAATAAACCACATAACACAACATAATAATGAAAATGCATACCTCTAACTGATGCTACTACTGTTCTCCAACTCTGTCCATCCAAGCTGAAGATAAAACTCTACCCAAGATGCTCTACCTAAACTCTGCCTAAAGATGAATCTTTCCTCCCAGCCAGATAGGAACAGAGCCTATCCAGATCCCTAGCTCTAGGATTTCTTAAGGATTCCTGGCCCCCGAGCCCAAAACTCCCAGCAACAGGTGCTCCCTTGTAACAGTCCACCAAAACCAGCAATACAATCCTCTCCTCTGAGAAATGATGCTCTTCCCCAAAAACAAAAATCCAAAAGTCCCAAAAAAAAAAATATCCTTTCTTGAGTGTTTTTTTCTTCCCTTATCCTCATTTCCCCCTCTCTCATTCACTGCCTTCCCCCTTTCATTAAGACTCACCCACCTTATCCCTCCATTCAATTCCAACCACCTTATCCCCTTTCTCTTTAATGGTTCCATCATTTGATACATTAAGTCTCCATTTAATAAATTAAAATTTATTAAACTCAAATTCATTAACCAAATATTTAATCATGAAATTAATTAATTGATTAATTAACTAATATAGATTAAACAGTTATTTAAATCATGACAATTGATTAATTAATTAGGGTTGTTATATACACCCACCCTTTAGGAAACTTCGTCCCGAAGTTAAAGTATTTTAAGATACAAGGGAAAAGACATAGGGTTCACACATTCATATCTAATAACCAACATTTTTAGTAAGTAAGCCAAGAAAACTCATACATACTAGTGTACATGTACAAGAAATGCATGTGTAGCTAGTACATACAAGTCTTGTGCATGTACTAATAACAATAACTATCACCCCTATAGTAATTTATGTATGCATCCAATCCAATCAAGAAGACTATTCATTTTATAAAAGATAATAAACCAATGAAATTTTTATGAATTCCCTTAATTACATTAATCTAGATCAACAATTTTATTTAGACAATTGTAGTTTATTTAAGTAATTATGAATATACATATATACACATTTTCTTTTTAGAAGGAAAAACAATAAATTCCACCATAAGGAAAATCTCCATACACTCTCAACTATTTCTACTCATCCTTCCTCCCTAACTTACTTCCATCTTCCATTTCTATCCTTCCTCTGTTGGACTATCTTGGAGCATCAACTATATTGACCTAACTCCAAATAGAACCTGTAAGTGGAAGTGTCACTATCTTTACCAAGCTTCCCTAGTAGGCAACTGACAGTCATCATCACACGTCTAGGGGAGTGTGAGCTAACACCATCCTCCCATGACTCTAGGTTTTGGAGGATACACGGTGGGAAATGCCTCCACCCCTCCTAACAGGACTAGGGTCCACACCCTACAATGGAATATACAGTGGCACTATTTTGTTGGGCATTTTGTCATCGTTTATTTAGTTTTGGGCAGTCTCACCACCTGGAATCCTACACTGGTCCACATATCATAGCAATGCATCCAAACCAATATAATTTCACATACAAATATTCATACCATATTGTTTCTCGGTTAGTGGTCAGGACATCTATTTCCATTATCATTATCCCCTGGTAATTTCATATCCCAATGACCCATAGATTAGTCTGTAACACAAACTCGTACATATATATGCATTATCATCATGTAATTTCATACAACCATAATTTCAATTCGGTATACGTGTACCAACAACTTTAACTTCAAAGTTTTCAAGTTAGAAATAGATCTCATAATATCCCATAATTCAATTAACGTTACCCATCCATAGAATTGTCATTTACATAATAGATTGCATCATATCCAACATCATTCAAATATCATTTAAACCTTCATAGGATTCTCATTCACACAATATATCGCATCATATCCATAATCATCAATAACATTTAAACATTCATAGAATTTACATTCACATAGTAGATCACATCATATCCATCATCATCAATAACATTTAAACATTCATAAAATTTACATTCTCACANACGGGCATGATCCCTATCACTTCCCCCTAATGCAGAAGTATCAGATAGTACCATAAAGCACATTTTGTAACTTTTGTAAGTCAGTTGGACATGAAGACAATGACTGTAGAACCTTGGAGATGATGAAAGAAAGGATTGCAGATACATACAAGGTGTAGAATGAACATGTAATGGTACAAATTGTGCAACATCCATAGTATAACACTATGCAACAACTACAATACAATCTCACACAACAATTTGTAGCACAACGACAATATAATGCGCAATAGTTTCAAGGGAAACAACAATATAATCCTGCACAACAGTGCACAACACCACAACAGTACAATAACCCACATCCGCAGTATAATCAAGTACCTCATTATAACACACCGTGTAGAGATAATCAGGGAAATAGAGGAGGCTTCAGAGGAGGAGGCCATGGAGGAAGATGCTTTAGAGGAGGTCGAGAACTAGTAGTGTGTCATAATTTCCAGAAACCAGGGAACTATGCAAGAGACTTCCCATAGCCACTTGTGACATGTATGTATTTTCATACAACAGAACATGAAACATAATATTGTCCTACACTTTTGGTAAAGATACAAGATAAGAGGAACTGGAATAATCAGAGTGAACAATGGATCAAGGTGGAAAATAAAGAAGAATATGGGAAGAAGATCAACATAGTTAGTAGAGGTGGAGCTAAGATAGGAGAAGATGCAACCAAAAAGGATTAGGACTAGTACCAGTGGGTCAGGAAGAATACAACGTCGAAACAAAAGTTTGATGTGTGCAAAGAGAAAGAGATATTTAAGGAAGCTATCAATAGGAGATATTGAAGGAAAACATTGTGTCGACTTCAGGAACAAAGCTAGTATATGAGATACCAGTCTATGAAATTCATTCATTATTTGATGAGACCAATCAAGAGAAGTCTTTAGAACAAGTAAGTAACTTAAGAAACTTTTTGGGAGCTTGTGTCAAATTGTTGAGTGATAAAAATTCCTTACAAGTACTGCATAATTTGTTAGAAAAGTGTAATCCCGGGGAAGAAGGGGTAAAAAGAGTAAATCAGTTATGTAAGAAAAGAAGAACCAATAGGGAATTCATATTGAATGCTAACATAGGAGATTTTAATATGGGGGATATCATACTAGACATAGGATATGAAATCAATGTTCTGCCAAAAAAGACTTGGGAAGCTATGTGAGAACCACAATTAGGATATTCACCTATTTAGTTGAAGTTGGGAAATAAACATGGAGTGGTGACAATTGGTAGGTTGAAGGGGATTCCTGTAGATTTAGATGGTGTGTGCACCATGGAAGACTATGAAGTCATTGACATAGTGGAAAATATTGTTCCATACCCAACACTGTTGGGTCTAGATTGGGCCTTTGATAACCAGGATATTATCAATTTTAAGACAAGGAAGATGATATTTGAGTCTATAGAATACATATTTATTGCGCCATTGGATCCCTCAGAAGGAGGAAGGTATGTGGACCCTGCGACAGATAATATTCTTACAGAAGATGTGAATGAACTATATAGAACTATCGCGCGTGAAGAGGATTATATCAACCCAACTGTAGATGGCATGCTCAGTTGGAGGAGTATTAGTTCTTGTGCTTCAGACTCTGACACAATACTGGAAAACTGGCAGCAATGACTACATGAATTATCTACCAGGAGGTGTGCCAGAATGACGTGCGCGCTGAGATGTGTTGGTATATAGGTAAGAGAACCACCGAATTTTTATGGATTGAATTATTTAGAAGAATTTTTAATGAATTTTGAGGTAGAGGTTATGGAAAATCAGAGATTACCAGCATTATATATTTCACTAAAATCTAGACTTGCAAGATGGTGGGGTACAGACAAGGAAAACATCAACAATTGGGTTCAATGCAAAAGGTTACTGCGCATAAGATTCAACACAGAGAAGGAGCATAGATATGGGGAGAAATATGAGGGATTTAGAGAACCTCAAAAACATGTATATAAGTTCATAGTTCAATGGATATTAGTACCACCAGAATAATGGCCACACCATTTTATTCACACACTAGAAGGAATTTCGAAGAACTAGTACATAAAACATGAACAACGCAAAGAAACTGCTAAATGGGAAGAGATACAACATAATTTCATAGTTACATTTGTCTTTGAGCATGAAAATCCATTGATCGATACAAGGATGAAAGTGGTAAGACACAATATATTTGAAGAACCATAGTTTGAAATAGTCCCATCATATCAGAATCGAGCTAGAGAGATAGTTAAACAATTTCTACACTGTTATCACGTCGCAGAAGAAGAAGATCCAACAGAAGATAATCCACGCAACATACAAATTCTAGAAGTAGAAGGTGAAAGGGAAGTAGAAGGTACCAATATGGATTCAAAATATTATGCTGCACCATTAAATATCAAGAAGTTCAGCATTGGGACTATAGAAAACCCAAAGATGGCCAATATTTGAGACTATTGGGATAATCATACGGTAGAAAGGATCACATAATTATTGCAAAAGTATAATGACTTATTATCAACAACATTCTCAGAGATGAAGTGGTTAACAGGAGAGCTAGGAGATATGAATATACCTTTGAATCCATACGCAAGACCTATCAGATAGAGGCCTTACAGATTGAACCCAATATACAAAGAAAAGATGAAAATAGAAATTGACAAGATGCTAGAAGCCGATGTCATAAAACCTATAGAAGAGTCACAATGGATCTGTCCTATGGTGGTGCATGAGAAGAAACAAGGAGCGATTAGGATTTGTGTAGGTTTGAGAAAATTGAATGATTCTTTCCTACATGATCCTTTCCTACCCCATTTATAAATGAAGTTTTGAAGAATGTAGGGGGGAAATAATATTATTCTTTTACAAATGGATTTTGAGGTTATCATAAGATCAGGATAGCACCAGAAGATAGGTATAAGAAAACATTTTCTACAGATTGGGGCTCATTTCAATATACAGTTATTCCATTTGGATTGAAGAATGCACCAACCATTTTTTCAAGGGTAGTAGTAGCATCTTTTAAGGACTTTATTCATACGTTTTTGGAGGTTTACTTGGATGATTGGACAGTTTTCAGTTTGTTGAAGGATAATGTTGAAGTATTATGGCTGATGTTGGATAGATGCAGACAATGTCAGATATCATTGAATATCAAGAAGTGTATTTTCAACACACATTTTGGCATTATTTTAGGGCATGTGGTGTGTAAACATGGTTAGCTGGTTGATCCTACTAAAATTGATGTCATAGTTAACTTACCACCACCAAAGTCAGTGTGTCAATTGAAGAGTACATTGGGCCATACAGGACACTAGAGGAAATTCATAAAAGGATATTCACAGATTATTGCACTAATGGAGAAGCTTTTGAAGAAGCACACTAAGTATTAGTGGAATGACGAATGTCAACAGAGTTTGATATTTTGAAGGAGAATATGCTTACTATGTCGATTTTATTATTTCCAGACTGGGAAAAGSAATTTCATGTGCATGTAGATGCATCTACAATAGCATTATCAACAATATTAATCCAACCAAGAGAAGGTGATATAGATCACCCTATTTCATTTGCAAGTAGAAAGTTACCAGATTCATAACATAACTACTACATAAAGAGAAGGATTAGCTATGGTGTATGCTTTGTAGAAATACATGAATTACTTTTTAGGGAAACATTTCGGGATGTTTACATATCATTCATCTCTGAGATATTTAGTTAATAAGCCAGTGTTGGGGGGAAGGATATGCATATGGATACTCTTGTTTCAATAATTTGACTTTGAAGTTGTGGTGAAGCCTGAAATATTGAATGCACCTGACCAGATCACTTATCTAGGATAACTAATGGAGAAGAACCTAGTAACTTGGAAGACAACTTTCCAGATGCACAATTTTTTTGAGTGCAGATAGACTATGAGTATTTTGCTAACATCATTGTGTTTTTGAGTACAATATTTGCACCAATAGAATTTACTACTGTGCAGAAGAAAAATTTGGTGGTCATAGTTGTAGATGATCAGTTGATTGAAATTCAGTTATACAAACTTGGAGAAGACAACATCTCGAGAAGATCTGTTATGGAGCATGAAAGACCCATTATTTTGGCAGAATCACATGAAGGGATTGCAGAAGGACACTACAAAGGAAAATCTACCATGCAAAAGGTATTGCGTGCAAGATTATGGTGGCCAACAGTTCACAAGAATTCAAAGGAATACTGTCATAAGTGTGATGTTTTTCAAAGAGTTGGGAAGCCATCCAGGAGGGATAAGATGCCACTAAGACCACATGTTACTTTAAAAGTGTTTGATAAATGGGAAATAGATTTTGTAGGTCAAATTAATCCACCAACAAGAACATTAGGGGCTAGATACATTATTGCAACGACGAAATACTTGACGAGATGGGATGAGGCAACACCACTGAAGGATTGCAGTGTAGATACTGCATCACACTTTTTATTTGAACATGTAGTGACAATATTTGGATGTCCAAGCATATTGATGAGTGATCAGAGGACTCACTTCTTTAACAACACAATTGAGGAAATGCTTGAATAATTTAAGATATATCACTAGAAGAGCACTCCTTATCATCCTCAAGAAAATGGAATAGTAGAAGCTTTCAATAACAATTTGGAGAATGCCTTTATAAATATTTGTAAGGTGAACATAGATGATTGGAATTTAAAGGTACCAACATTACTTTGGGCTTATAGAACTACCTACAAGAAACTAGCAAGGAAGACACCCTTTAGATTGGTGTATGGATAGGAGGAAATAGTTCCTTTAGATTATTTGATACCAAGTCTGCGCATTGCAACAATTACATATATGACAGAAAGGAGCACAAGGTAGGAAAGATTGGCTCAAATGATGGAATTAGAAGAAGACATAATCATGGAAGGTTTCCATCAAGAGTTACAGAAAGAAAAGGATAAAGCATGGCATGACAAACATATCAAAAAGAATAATTTTAAGGAAGGAGATATGGTTCTCCTCTATGAAAGTAAGTATTTTTTCTCCATATCAGATAAATATGTCACAGATGGAGGTGTTGTAAAACTGCAAGACTTATGAGGCAAGGAAGTTCAAGAAATGGTGAATGGTAGTTGGCTAAAACTGTATAGGGACATTCGACCTACTAACCATCAATAGTTGTAGCATAGCAAGTAGACTTGTACATATTGTAAATAGTAGGAGTTAAAAGAAGAAAAATGAAGATAAAAATAGAAAAATGAAGAAAAAGACAAAAAGAAGTAGTTAGAGGAATAAATTATAGACATATAATTAATGCACAACAGATAATAAGCCAGTGCAGTGAGAAAATGAAGATATTGCGTGCAGGAAAACTATAACATAAGGAAGTACTAGTGCACTA
>SNQJ01S0000255.1:88602-106295 GCA_010110895.2 Picea sitchensis
AAGGACAGTTGGAAGGGACCTTACAACATCAAGGCCATGGTTGTAATCTCTCTTTCACATTTAATATGATACAGTAATATGATTATTTCCTATAAAGCTTGTTGTGTTTTATTGTATGATTCCTTGATCACATACATAGGTTTTTATTGAGTTTATTCTATTGCTATCACTTTGGTTGGTTTGTGTTGTCTTGATATTGACCTCACGAGATCACCAGAGCAAAGCAGAAGCAACAAAGACCCTAGGAAGCGATACTAAGGTATGTTACTTGTTCCTTCCTACTAGTAAATTCAATATCTAAAACTTAAGGAAAGTGTCATGTTCTGTCTTGCTTTGTTCTAGTTCCAGGTGGATCTAGGGAGATCAATTAGTGTCCTCACCTACGGATTTATCCAATAACAAAAACGAAAAAACCGATCACCGAAAAAAGAAAGGCGCAAAACAAATATTTATGATAGTAGAGGAAGCGTGCACAACAAGTTTTGGAACATTTATGACATTTAATGAAGCGTGTTTGGAAAATTTTGACACATTTATGACAACACTTTAGAAGCAAAGCTAGTGTTTGATAAGTTTCATTATGAACTTGAGAAAATGTAGAGCTAAGCAACGAGAAGTGAAGGATATCCAAATGATTAATAAGTGAATAGTAAGATATTATACACAAACCTTATAGCACGATGGACCCACCAAAAGTTAGAGAACTGAGACAGATGATGAGAAGAAGCTACAAAAACAACAGATCGTCTCCAGAGACAATAGTAGCGGCTGCAAATATTGCACAGACGAAATGAGTGGTGGAGGTCGATGCCATTCCTTCCCCATATCCGCCAAGCCCTACATTGGTCAAAGAAAAGACATAATATATGAAAGTGGATCCACCAATCACAGTAGTCGAGCCAAACCAGATGCACAAAACAACCCTACCTACAATATAAGTAGAAGAGGATAGTACTGATTTGGATGAGCCAAGGGATCAACCTAGAATGGAAAAAAAATAGCAGGAACAAATACAGGTTGAAGAAATTACAACGCAACAGGAGTCTGGTGGCGAGGAAGAAGAGGAAGAGAACACATATTAGGAAGCAGGGCCTTCTAGTGCGAAAATAAAGGGGAAAGGTAAACAGTAGGCCCATAGATCCATGCGCAAGGAACCAGAGGTAACTATTGTGTTACCATGCATACCAGTAGGAGTAACATTCATCGCAGACTTAGTTGGATGCATAGACAAACTACTCTACTCGAATCATGATGTCAGGGACACAGATAAGTTTCTGGAATTCATGCAACAGGTTTGCTTAGAAATAAAAGGTTTCAATGCAAATTGAGTTCCTATAATGGAACCTAAGCACTAGGTACAAGGGTTATATAGTACATGTATCATGAACCTATTGGATATCCCCCACTTTTGTAGGGGAAGTGAAGTGAATAAATGCATCAAGAAGTTACTAGCAGTGATGTATGGAGGCATTATGTGGTTAGATACACACATATCCATTGATTTTGATCTGATCTCTAAAATAATAGGTCTGTCAACCAACAAAGAACAAACCACGTAGTCCCTTGACAACAAAACCAAGGAGAAGGCCTTGGTAGAAGAGATGAAATAGATGTATGGAATAGAGAGAGGATCTTGGGGGGTAATCATAAACTGGATTAGTGAACTAGTAACAAGATTAGCTACAAAACTAATGGCTTGTAAATTAATCAGAAAGTTTCGCAAGGAGGAAGTGCCAACAAGTGTCATAACAACAGTCACACAGTGCATGACGGGAACTATCTTAAGTTGGAGTTTGTACCTATTAAACTTATTTTTGGATGATTTCAAAGACGCACAGGATGTAGGAATGGAGTTCCATTACTCTTGGATTATCATTTTGATTGCATTAGTGGGTTCGAAGCACCCAAAATACACCATGTTTCTACAGAGAACTGGAAGGTGAAGCACAATGTAGTATGAATCATTATGGCATAGCACTATTGTGAAGGATAGACATGAAACTACCAACATCTTCAAGACTTACTTTGAAGAAATCTAGGAGAAGTTAATAGAGACTTGGAGGATCCCACCAGAGGTAGTGGAACAGTATAAAACTATAGCTAACTTCAAATCTTCATGACACAACATGTGGATTCAAGAAAAAATGGATCCAGTGAAGGAGTGGTTGCAGACGGGGTATTTCTCTACAATATAAGAAGTCGAGTGGGTGATGAAACACTGACAAGATGAATGGAAGATACCAGTTGAGCCAACATAGGATAAACATCCAGCCAAGGACACAAAACCAACATAAGGAAGTTCATATTGAATGAAAAGTACCCCATCTAATCAAACAAGGAGCGCAACAAAAAGTAAGAAGTTGAAAGGGGGGAGCATAGAAGCAAAGAAGAATCCTATCCTCAAGCCAATAGCACATCAAAAAGACTGTGCAAGTACTATTAATGGCTCACCACATAATAAGGACAACATCCCTACGCAAGAGGCACATGAAAGAGGGAATATACTAGATACCCCAGGTACAACACAACCAACACAGTAAAGGCCCCAAAAGAGACCGATTGTATAAATAGGTGGGCCACGCAAGAAGATGAAATAACACAAGGAAGCCCTAGAATAAACGATATCAGAATATGATTCAAAACTAGTCACAAAGAGGGTACAAGGCCACATCGCTGAAGAATACGAAGAGGCGTAGGAAAAAAAAGAAAAAATAATGTGTGAGCTAACAAAGTTCAGACACTTCTTATAGAAAATACATGTAACAAAGGTACAAAATGAAGAGTCAATTCAAAAACAAACAATACAAAGAAAAGGAATAACATTACATATTATAACAATAATGAGTGAAACTTTTAACAATATTAAGGACATAATATGAGTAGATAAAGACGTAGCACATACACCACTTAAGGATGTCGAATATTTGGATTTGGTATTGGAAAGGATACCGATGAAGGAATTATATAAACTATAGGTGAGTGTGTCACATGAGGTACATTCTAGGGAAGAGATGGATGCAACAGACCTGCAGACAACCAATGAATCAAAGAAAGTATTGGAGACAGTTATTATGGAGGTAAGATTGGAACAAACAGAAGAAAAAAAACATGCAGAGAGACTGGAGAAAAGACTTGAAGAAGTCTTACAAAAAATTCAAGACAATGCACTTGCAGGAGAAATCAGGATAGGGTAAAAACTCAAGAAGATATGGAGGAATATAAACACAAAACAGTAGATTTGGTTGGAAAAATAACACCAACCACACCTCCAGAGGTCGGGTACAAAAGAGAGGAAACCCATTGAACAAACAACTCATATTTCACTGGAAGTTAAGGAAAGAACACAACTCTATGAAAGGACCAGGCAATTTTGGACAAGCCTCGCGGAAGATGAGAGGATCCAGTAACTAGAGAAGAAAGAATAAAATATGAATACAACAGTCCAGGATATGAAGCAGAGGAAAAAGACAAGGCTTATATCAGAGAAACTGAGGGCCACGAAGGAGATAAATAACTTGCATCTAGAATTCAATAACATTTAGGAGGAAAGGAAGACTAGACAGGCTTAGTTAGAGCCCCTATAAGAGAAAGTAAAACAAATGATAACAACGTTGGATATAGAGAAAAACAACATCGAGCATGCGCACATAGAAATCATACAAGTGATGAAGGATAACATTACAGTGAAAATCATGGATACCCTCATAGATAAGAATACATATATAAAGGAGAAATCATATGAGATAGCATGGAAGTTTCAGGAGTTGCAAAAATTAGTGCATGAGGCACAGATGACCTGAGTGGCTTGGGACGAGCCACAAGTTAGTGTTGGGGGAATGTTGGAGTAGGAATTTTTGGGAGTAAGAGCAACAAGCGAGGTAGAGTGGGCCAAAGGGAACAACACGACCCAAAAAATAAGGAAGACCAGTGCCACAAAGGGAAAAGGAAGCAACATGTGATAGGATTTGCGAAAATCCAGCGCAGATGTGGACAAACCTATCCATGTTAGGGTTAGGGTTTTGGAGTCATATTATGAGGTTTTTTACCCAATTTTTTAGTATAAATAGAAGATGTATGAGGTAGACTAAGGCATTGAAGTTGAGCTAGATCTTGGCGAGAAATATCATATATTTAGTATCTTTCGGTGTTCTTTTTGAGTTTGGAGTCTGTATTTTGGTGAGAGTTGTGGAGCTCGGATGGAGTTGTTGTAAATGAGGGTCAGGTCACAAGCTGTGGAACTTGGTGCGACGTTGGTCTACCTCACTACTCTCTATTATCCTATGATGTAATCCGTGCATCACCTTTTTGATGAATAAGAAAGAAGCAAAATATCTTTGTGGACGTAGTCCTAGGGGGGTAAATCACAGTAAAACTTTGTGCAATGGGTTTGAATGTCTTTACTATTTCTGTAGTTATGATTGAATGGTTAGATAGATTAATGAATGTTTTTACTTACAATGCGCACTAGAATAGATATGCATAATGAATTTTATGAATGAATAAATGAATGGATTTGATGAATACTGTAATAGAATGCATGTTCAAGTAGAAATAGAATTAAAAGTAATATCCCCCAATCCCTTCCATGACTATAGACACATGTTACCTACAGTCACCCATAAACCATATCGGGTGAGATTGCATTGTGCACTTTGTGCATGGTGTAGCCTTCTGGTTTATCAGAAGGGTCGATGGTGAAAAGGGTTTTGTTGGAGAGCTAAGGTAGAACCTGGGTCGGCCCATACTTCCAACAACCATCTCTATAGAGGAGGTGGACCAAGCAATAAAAGAAATTTCAACCATAAAATCCCCCAGACTAGATGGTTTTACTATGAATTTTTTCCATTGTTGATGGCACATTGTTCGAGAAGAAGTATGGAAGCTAGTTGAAGATTCACGAGTCTCTCTTGGAATATTCCCTACTCTTAATTCCACTTTCCTTACTATGGTTTCCAAATATGAGTGAGTCTCACACCCGAATCATTTTCAACCGATCGCTCTCTGCAACATCATCTATAAAATAATTACTAAGGTAATGGCTCTTCAGATCAAACCTCTTCTCCCGTTTATCATTTCATAAGAGAAATATTGTTATGTAGAAGGGATTCAAATATTAGATAATGTAATTCTTTCTCATTAGGTAATACACTCTCTAAAATTTACTTGTATCCATGACATGACAATAAAGTTAGATCTCTCCAAAGATTTCAATAAGCTTAGGATCCTTCTATCTTTTGGTTTCTACAATGACATGGTCGATTGGATCCTCAACCTCACCTCTATGGCCTTATTTTCCATTCTGGTTATTGGATTCCCTTCCAAAACTTTCACCCCATCCAGAGGCATTCGACAAGGGGATCCTCTCTCCCCCTTCCTTTTTGTCATTATGGCAGAAAACCTAAGTCACTAAATCAAAGTATCTATAGCGGATGGATCTTTCCTTGATCTTCCTCTACATGGCATCCAACCTCATGTTTACCATAGTCAATTTGTATACGACACCATGATGCTGGGAACCCTGACAACTAGAGAAATCATAAAAAATTGTAGCATCTTGTAGGACTTCAATGAAGCCTCTAGTACCACCATCAAATTCAAAAAGTCCCAAATATTCTTCTTTAGTATCTCCGAGGTAATTCAAGTCCACATTGCTTGAATTCTGAAATTTTCCCAGAGATCCCTCCCATCTAAATATCTAGGCATCCCCCTCATTGAGAATTCCCTTTGCAAAAGCTCTTGGGAATCTATTATTACCTTAGAGAACATCTTAACTCTTGAAATTTTCGATCCCTTAACCTGGTTGGTCATCTGTTTCTCCTTAAATATGTTCTCCAAGTTATTCCAATTTCCCTCTTCTCATCTCTAGCTACCCCAAAACATATTCTTAACCATGTGCATATCATTTAGAGAAAGTTCATTTGGCAAGGAATGATCTGGATCTCAGGGGCTGATATCTAGATGGCTTGAATTCCAAGAGAGGAGGATCTTAGACATGCCAATATTGCATGAAAAGAATCATGGACAAAAACATGTAAATGAAGTAGTCGGGAGGTGAGGATCAAAGAGGATCCTCACCTCTAAAACAAATTACTAGTAAATCACTTAGAGGTAATTAATCTCACAACGAACAATAGAAAATATGAGAGAAGCCAAAATGAGTAACTTGATATTATGAGAAGGCTTGTTAGGCCTTTATATAACATTACAAAATGGTCCATTGGACAACGTAAGAAAAAGATCATTAAATGAGTCTCTATTATTAGTATAATAGATCTAACTACCCAGGTAACTAAGTAGTGGAAAATAAAATCCAATACGATAATGGAAAGAGATCATTAAATGAGTCTCTATTATTATAATAATAGATATAACTACCTAGCTCACTAAGTAGTGTAAAATAAAACCCAATACAATAATGGAGAGGTGGGACTCTCTTTGACCCATATGGGAAACAAGTTATCCCAATTAATTAATGAGGATATGGGCATCTCCTTGATCCACATGGGAAATATATTAGCTTTATATCTTTATGACTTTTGCATCCGAATTTCGATCATATACCCCCTAAAATTCAGATCATTCATCCCTTCTTAGAAAATGATGGTCTCCATCATTTCACCCATTATACAAACAGACCCATGTGTACAATGTTCTATATCCCATTGAAGGGGAGGTTTTTGTGTGGTTGACCCATAACCATTTACATTAATAAAAATGGAAAAATCACAACTTTGGAGGCTTTGAATATCTTTCTACAAATTTATTCATAACTTCTGCTACATGTGATGAAATCAAATTCTGTCAAAGACCCATTTGATATATTGAATAGATATTTCCAGAAATATGTGGAAATCCTTCTATAGTTTTTTGAGCAGAGAGAAAAAGACCATTGAAGATGGTGGTATGCACGACCTCCTTGTGTCAAATACATGCTAAGATTCAATCAATGATATATCTCAAACCAAGAAGCAAACCGTGATTCTGTGAAATACCCATTTTAGATATTGAAGAGATATTTCAAGCCATATGTAGAACTCGTTTTGTAATTTTCTTAGCATGGATAAAAATACCTTTGAATATGGTGGTACATGCGGCCTCCTTGGGTCAAATACATGCTAAGATTTAATCGATGATATCTCTCAAACAAGGAAGCCAAATGATATTCCGTGAAATACCCATTTGAGATATTGAAGAGAGATTGTGATCCATATGTGGGAATACTTTTGTAGTTTCCTGAGAACAGAGACAAATATTGTTTAATATGGTGATATGTGGCCTCTTTAGGTCAGATACATGTTGAGAATCAATCGATGATATCTCTCAAACTAGGAATCCAAATGAGATTTCGCAAAATACCCATTTGATATCTTGAATATATATTTCCAATGAGATATGGTAGAGCCTAGGAAATGTTGTGTAGAGGTCACACCACCTCTTTGAATTTGGATGAGTGTAGAGAGCCACAAAGGATTCCAAGGGTTTGTAGAGAAGCATGGGTTATTGTAGAGGTTGTGGAACCTATGTGGGTAGCATGGACACCCTCCAAATTTGTTGAAAATGTTTCAGACCAATGGATGTAGTGGATCGATGTGTATATGTAGTGAATCCATGTATGCTTCTCCTTGTAATGGTGAACGAAGATCTGAGGGTAAAAGAAAAAACTGTGTAGTGTTTGTGGACCAACTGTGATTCTTACAATGTATGGACCGACAAATGGATTCTGATAGTACCAAAATAAGGTTGGTGATTGCTGCAAATGTTTGAACCTACAACATGCTTCAAACCCTTGTTTCGATGGAGAGTGTACTTTCTCTGATACCACTGATCCAGATCCCGAGGGATAAGATCTTGATGGATTGAATGCCGAGAGAGGATGAGATTAGACATGCCGATCTTGCATGAAAAGAAGCATGGACAAAAACATGTAAATTAAGTAGTCGGGAGGTGAGGAGCAAAGAGGAGCCTCACCTCTAAAACTAATTACTAGTAAATCACTCAGAGCTAATTAATCTCACAATGAACAATTGAAAATATGAGAGAATCCAAAATGAGGAACTTGATATTATGAGAAGACTTGCTAGGCCTTTATATAGCATTAAAAAATGGTCAATTTGACCAATTAAAAAAAAACTTATTAAATGAGTCTCTATTATTATTATAATAGATCTAACTACCTATCTAACTAAGTAGTGGAAAATAAAACCTGATACGATAATGGAAAGATCCCATTAAATGAGTCTCTATTGTTATAATAATAGATCTAACTACCCAAGTAACTAAGTAGTGGAAAATAAAACCCAATACAATAATGGAGAGGTGGGACTCTCTTTGACCCATATGGGAAACCCGTTAGCCCAATTAATTAATGAGGAGGTGGGCATCTCCTTGATTCACATGGGTAATCTATTAGCTTTATAGATTTATGACTTTTGCATCTGAATTTAGACCATATACCCCTTAAAATTTGGATCAAGGAATCAAATATGATAGGAAATGGGTGCTTGTGAAATGGGAGAATATATGTAAGCTGAAGATGGTCAGTGGTCTAGGTTTGAGAGACCCCTATTTATTAAATGTGGTCATGAGGGATAAGATATGGTGGAACTGGTTAAAATACCCTAGATATATCTGGGCCCAATTATGGAGACATAAATATACCCCAGGAGTTGAGGAAGCCAAACTATTCAAATGGAACAGATAGCACAATGGATCGCTTATATGGAATGCAACATGGTCAAACCACTCCCTAGTTCAAGAGCATGAATTTTGGGAAATTAGAAGTGGTTAGGAAGCACTATTCCGGAAAAACTCCTCGAATAAAATGCAATTGCTTCAAAAAAATGTAAACTTACAGGAGATACTCAATCTTATGAAGCATAATAGAGCCATCCGCATAAAGGATTTATGGAAGGACGTTACCTATTTCCCTTGATGGAGGGAATGGAAAACCACTCACTAGGACCTTGAACTCCTCGCGAGTTGTGATTTGGGACCATGGCAGGATGAGGCTACACTTCGAAGAATTCACATTCGTCAAGGGCATAATATTCTTCAATGGGGTCAATATTAATATTCAAAAGGTGTCTTCTCCATCAAAGAAGCATATGCTCTCAAGGGACACTTACATTTCTTCCCAAAGAAAACTTATGGTGCACTATCCAGAAGGATAATATTTGGCCTAAGGTAAGTACTTTTCTATGACTGTTAGTTCAAAATAGAATTCTAACTTGGGACAATCTTACAAAGAGAGAATTTACTGGTCCATCGATTTTCCATCTCTATTTTCAACAAGAGGAAACAATGGAGCATATCCTAAACCAATATTCTTTCATTTCTCTCATTTGGGACCGAGTCGCACAAGAAATATGGACTTCAGATCACCATCTTGATAACATCATAGGCACCATAAAACACTAGAGATTCCCATATTAAATAGAATCTGGAAATTGCTATGAGGATTTGTAGTTTGACAACTTTAGAAGGAACGAAACCAGATAATTGTTTTCTCTGAAAATTCAATAGAGTCCCAAATTTGGAATATAATTCATGAAAATGTGCAAGAGATAATGGGAAATCATATTTGGTCATTGGAGGACTTATCCTGTGAGATGAATGAAATAGCTACTCTTCATGGGTAGGAACTAAGTCCAAATTCTATGCCTCACTCTTGCTGCCAGCCTGGGATATGATACCAATAACTCAGTGAAGCTTTGGGCCTTAATCAAATGGATTCAGGTTGCCTCTCAGTTTGGATTTCATCCAATCATTATGGAATGTGATTCTAAAATAATCATCACTTTGCTCACAAATATTTTGAAAGGCTCTGATCCCTTAAAGATATCTCCTAGTTGGAAGCTTATGAGAAATATTGAATTCCTCAATATTATGTTGATGTCGACTCTTGTTCTCATCCCCTCTCATGTCTGAATGGAGGCCAACAAGGTTGCAGATAAACTGGATAATGAAGGGCTCGAATGTTGGGAGCAAGATTTGTTATATGTGACAGATCAGAGGCGAGAACACCCCCTACTCCTAGAATGCAAAGCAATGGCTGGGATGGACTGTATTCTCTTGGATGGGATGTTATTAGGAAAATAATGTTTCGATGTCTAGCCATGAGAATCGACATATGGCTCTCCTCACTTCTTTGAAGGCTTATGGTTGGAATAGGTTATCTTCTTCGAGCTCATCGTATTTTACATCGATCCATGATCTATTATGTAGGGTACGATGAAGGTCACATTCAAGAGGATAAGTACAGATACCATGGATGGAGGTAGCAATTTGTTGAAGACGAAATTTAATATGAGGGACATCATCGAGTACTCCCTTGAAATTCACAGATCCCCATGGTGGATTGAGGTAATAAAAGTTGGAGATAGATGTTGTTCCATTTCCATCTCGATTCCGAAGCTCCTTTGGTTAAGATCAGCTCCGATTAGTTTCCTCTGTACATTCTGATTCTTGCTCCTCATTAGTATGCCTTGTGAAAGAGGCAGAGTGTGCAAAGGCATTGGTATTTTCATTGGTCTTGGTAGACAATAGAGAAGATACTCTCCAATGGACATTGATGTCGAGAGTGAAAACTAGCAAGTGGATTCGACCACAACAGAGCAAGGGCTGGTAGAAACTCAAAATGCAGTTGAATCTTGGGGCTGCATGGTGGAATTAGAAGTATGTCCTTGAGAGATAGACATGGATAATACTACTGCATTTCCAGAGCTCGATGTGAATATTGTTGAGGACAAGCCAGACACAACTCTGGCTTTAAGTGAAGGTGAAGTGACTCATTTCCGTGAAGAAGGAGAGATCTCTCATAATCTAGAGGAAGAGGAAGGCAGTGTTCGATTTTATGATGATCACCTGCAGCTCATCTTTGAGCCGTGAAGCGACATGGAGGATCAAAAGTTTCGACAGGAAAATATGGAGCGAAAAATTGATCATTTGTTTGATTTGTGTTCATATCCAATGAAGTACCAACATAATCCTGAAAGGGTCCATCCTGGAGTCAATACCTTGAAATGACCAGCTTCAACCACTGATAAAGGCAAGGGAAAAAAATATGCCGACTAGATTTGGGCAAGTTATTTATATGCTTATTTGTATGTTCTCTCTAGGTAGATTCATTTACTTGTTAAGGTGGTATATAGTTCTAAATTTTGTCCATCCACAGACTTCTTTGTTTCAAGCATACAATATTTCCCCCTAGGCATGTTTCTTTAAACAGTAAAATCTTGGAACTTGGGATGGTTTTCTTTGTCCATAGCCCAAGCCCAAGTCACAATATTTTGTGCATGTACTCTATTTGTTAATAGAAGGTAACAAACTTTATTAGCTTAAAAAAAAAATTCTATGAATTACTCTTTCTATATTTGATATAGAAATATTTTATTTAAGATGGATATTGAAATATTTTATTTATTACATTGAAATATTATTTTGTTATCAATATTTTTTTTTTTTAATTTTATGAGTCACCCCATGTTGAGCACCGAAGAAATTACACATCTCCCTCATATTATTTTGTTAAAAACACCTTTAAACACAATAAAATATGTAAAAAAAATATTGTAAAATATTGTTAATGATTATTTTTACACTTAAGAAACAAAGAAAACCAAAGGATATAAAATTAATAAGCATATAAACTTTAAATTTATAAATTAGATAGTGCTATTATTTTAATAAATCTAAATATATTAAAAGAGACAAAATAAATCATTAACTAATGAAAAATTTTCATAAAAAAATCAATGTGCAAAAGAATCTATAATTTTCCCTCAAATGCATAAGAAAATGAATAAAGATTACAAGTTAGAATAAATTTACAAAAGGCTAGTTGAGGGTTTCAAATTAATGACTTCACATAATAGAGTGCCTTAAAAGTACACTAAGAACAATTAATATTTTGAATAGATTCAAATTATTAATTAAATAAAATAAAAATTAAAAGTGCCACTTAAATTAAGATATTCATTAAAATTTTAGTTTAATAATAATAATAATAATAATAATCTATTTGTAAAATCACAACCAAGTTAGACACCAAATTAGTGTATGAGATTTTTTTGTTTGTGGGACAAGAGACCTAAAATTAATGATATAAATAAGAAAATGGATGATTTATTAAAATAAAATAAAAGTTTTATAAAAAAAAAATTTAAATATTAATTAATAAAATAATGTTTTGAGTAAAAATAAATATGAAACTCTAAAATTTCAAAAAATAAATCAATGATATAAATATGGTTAAGTATTAGTATAGAGTCTTATAATTGCAAATTGTAATGTCACAATATGTATAGTAAAATTATTCAATTTGAATTATTAATATTAATCCGTTAAAAGTTAATATTTTAGGAAGCCAGGCATAGGAATTGGTAGAGAGTTTTAAAGAAATGGAATGGTTTGATTTAAAGGGTTGGATGATAATTAGCCAAGAATAATGTTGTTGGTACAAATAAATATGTAACTCTAAAATTTAATGAATTTTTTATTTTATATATATATATATATATATATATGTATATATATATATATATGTAATAATATGTATTTTTGAATGAGATATAGATATGATTAAAGATAAAAAAATTAGGGATAGTATTGATGGTGGTTGGCGTTAGATTGAGATCCTGGTGGTTTGTCAGGTTTGTAGGAGGGTGAGGGTTGGAAGTGATTACTTGTGTGATTCTTTAAGAGATTTTTGTGCTCGGCATTGAAAGCTTTCCAAGATTGCCATGCTTTTGTTGAGGTTGGGGTTGGGGTTGGTGGTGTGATCAATGTTTGAGAGTAGGGATCTAATATGGGTTTAGGATGGACAATCTAAGAGAACTTGTTTTTCATCTTCAATCTTTTGAGTGTCACAAAGGTGACACACTCTTTACACTTGGCAAAAGCAGAGATAGATAATTTTGATCTTCTAGATTGGGGTTGATTACATCTTTATAAATATGACTAATTATTAGTATAGAATCATAATTACAAGATAATATGTATAGTAAAAAGTTATTAAATTTAAATTATAATATTAATAATTTAACATAGTGAAATATATATATATATATAATAATAATAATAATAATAATAATAATCTATTTTAAGGTCCGCAGGTAGAAGCCACACTAAATTCAGTTGTATGAGATCCCTTGTTTGTGAGACAAAGGGACCCCTCTGTGCAACGATTTGATTGATAAATTCTACGGAACTATGTCTCTACCCTTTGGGTTTGAACTTGTGACCTATTAAGAAGAAACACATATATAATCACAGTTATAATATTAATAATTTATATAACTACAAAATAATATATATAGATAATATTAAAATTTATTAAATTTGATTTTTTTAAAGTAATAATGATATAAATATGATCAAAATTAAAAAATTAAAAACAAATATATAAATATGACTAATTATTAGTATAGAATCTTAATTACAAGAGTAAAAATTATTAAATTTAAATCAAAATAGTAATAATTTAACATATAATATATATATATATATATATATATATATATATATATATATATATATAATTAACATAACTGCAACATAATATATATTAAAATTATTAAATTTGAGTTATAATATTAATAATTTAACATATTTGAAGTAATATGAGAAAAATGAATTTATGTCGGTTTTATATATAATTTTAAAAAATTGGTGTTTATCATTTAGCATACAATCATCTTTAAAACTGTTTTATATTAAAATTGATTATAAAAAAATGATAATAGAATTTATGGTGATAAGTGTTATCAATTGAGATAAGATAAACTCAAACTTCTCAATGTTGATGAATTATAATATTAATAATTTAACATATTTGAAGTAAGAAGAACAGACAATTTATGTCATAATAGTTTTTTATATAATTTTAAAAGAATTATTTGGTGTTTATCATTTAGTTTAAATCATATTTAAAACTGGTTTTATAATAAAATTGATATTAAGTTTATGCTGATGAATTGTTATAAATTAAGATAAGATAAACTTAGTCTTCTCCATGTTTAATGGTTATGAAATAGATTTAGTTATTTTCCTTGAATAATCTCATATTACTGATAATCGTGTATTACTGATCACTTTATGAATTCTCAGAGCATCTTTTCGTAAGTGCCACTTTATCTTTCCATGATAGGATCATCATCTCTCCATGAGAGGATCATACCCACAAGTTGTTGCGACAAATGCATGGTCTTCGGTTTCAAGCTACGGTGGCAATAAGTTGGCAATGCCAACCTGGAACATGGTAATGGAAACGGTGGCAATAAGTTGATCATGCCAACCTGGAACATGGTCGCAACACATTTACAATAAACGATAATATAGGCGACCTGTGAAGCTACCTCCACCTCATGATAATAAACACCTGACTTTAACTACTGACTTGTATCCATCATATATTTATATACAAATATTGTCAATGATTAGTGACGTTTCAACTACCCAACGTTTGACTTTCTTTTTTTCTTCTTCTCATCGATGTACTAAAGTCAGTTTGTAAATAATGAAATCAATGTGCTTAAACACTTTATGTTTAGTTTGTTTCTTTGAGACACATTCAATGTGCTTAAACACTTTATGTTTAGTTTGTTTCTTTGAGACACATTATCATATTACAATTTGCTCATATAACATTAGATTTAAAATACTATGTGTAAGTGACTCTATCACCTCATTAATGCATTTGGGGTTGAAATTCAATTTTCATTTAACATTTGAAATATCGTTTAAAATGTTAATTTAAATGTTGAATAGGGATTTCTCTCTCATCTAATAAATGTCGAAAATGTGGCGTAGAAAATGAAATGAGAGAAAAGCATAATTCGATAATAGTTTGTTCATCTATATGTCAGTTTTTCAATGCAACATTGTTCTCTATTTATCTTTGATTGACTTCTTCAAACCCACACCATAGAACACTTAAAAAATAAAATTTTCAACTATTATCGCTTAACTTATGTGTATGTTATTGTAGTGATGTCCATTCGACATTAAATATGTTGCATAAGAGATGCAAACACAATTTTAGTTTTTTTGGTTTCTCTTGTTTAACATTGAAGATGTCCCTTAAGCGACACAGGTTATTTTTTTAATAGAAAAAATTCTACCACAATGTCATACATTTTTTCTTCTAGCACGCGCCTTGTCTTATGCATGTGTAATCTAATAACTAGCAATTTAAGTATTGTGTTTAATGCTAGCTTAAAGATGCATTCTACATTGAGTGATTATAAGTCACACTCTAATCAAACTTCCATGGAACAATGTTAGTATAGTGGTAGGTTTGTATTTCTTTCTCCTTTATATTTTCTTTCAAGCATGGTAGTTGTATCTATATATGTAGTTGGTTGACAACGTATTTCAACACTAATAAGGTTTACTATTGTTGAAATCGATGCTCATGTCTGTCATTTTCAAATATGTCAATATTACATTTAAGAAATTAGTGCAACTATTCTCTCTCTTTTATGCACTAAAGATTAAACTTTTATGTCATTATTATTGACAATGTTGCTAAACTCGTGATCATTTTCCCTCTCTCTAAGAATCAATTAAAATATTATTAAAGTGAATAAACACTACAATGCAATTAATATTGTTAGCATATTTCATTGATGATGTTTCAGTATGAGAAAGAACTTACCAAATCCAAATTGAAAGAATTTCTTATATTATCTTATGTTTTCAATCTTAGAAAGAATTTTGGATATAATGGAGAAGCATGTAGTGAATATGAATTCAATCTAATAATATGAGTAGGTAAGATATCCTTCCAATAAGACTTGGACACGATAACGCATGTATGGATTTGTTATAGCATTATTAACCCCCTAACCACTGAGACATCATATCCTAGATGTCACCTACCCAATTCACTCATTTCTCATAATCTTCCCATTGAGTTTCTAGCTTAATATTCCTTCAATCTCCCTTGTCATTTCTCAAGCCCGTGACCGAAAAGGTTGGTCACCCTTTCCAGACTTCCAAGTCGTGATCGATTCGCTCTGTCTATATACTTAGGTCACAACCGAGCCTAGAAGCTCCCTTTTTTGGATTTGGTTGTGATGGATGAGACCTCTCTCTAAGTTGTTGGGGTTACTCTCGAGAATGCTTCTGGTATACACATAAATATCTTATCCCATTAACCATATGGCCTTATCTCTAAATCCCTATAAAAACCAATCCATTTCCATGGGAAATGAGAGAAATAACTAGAAAAGTTACTTTAGCGTTTTGGTGGCAAGGCATGGGCAAGGAGCTTGGAAGAAAGATATCTCTTCAGTTTACACCTATAAGTTTTAATATTTCTTATTTGATTAATAGAAGATATGTTGGATGTTTCCCTCTAAATGATTGTTCATGTAAGTTTGTGTGTTTATTGATAGAGGATTGATATATTTGTAGATCATGACATATTATCAATCTTAGAAGCATCCTTTGTTCATATCTATGTTCCTCTCTTAGGTATAGGAAGAGCCTAAGGGATCTCAGCTTCTGCAGTGTACAAAATCCCTACAACAGGTTGGAGACCATACTGGGGAGATTGTCTCTCATGTGATTTTCTTCCTTCTTTACATGGTTTCTTTATGAGATTTTTACCCATTAAAATGTCATGATCTAATTGCCATATTTTTTTTTTCCCTTTCCCGATTTCAGTTGAAGAAACCATTATCTTGGATTTGATAGATCTCATCCCAGATCTAGCTTTTTCTTGGTTTTGTGAGTTGGTCCCAACTTCCCCGTCCACATAGAGCAACCAAATCCTCCCCGGTCATAGTTTCCCACCTTTGTAGTAGTGACCATATTTTCTCCCAAGTCTACCAGGAGTGACCACACTCTTTGGTCGCACGGTGTCCCTTTCTGGGTCACAATATGGTTGCACTGTATCCCTCTACAGGGAGTGAATGAACCTCTAATTTTTCTTTCTAAAGAATTTATCCTTCAAAAAACTCATCCAGACCCTTTTAGATTGGTTTCCTTCAACACTCCAAACTTGTGTTAAGAGTGTCTCTTTGATTTTACGTCAATTTGTTTCGAAATTTATGCAATTATCTTCTTTTTGTGGCCATCTTATGTGACTGATAGGTACCAATAAAACAATTTAATTTAATCCTTTTAGTCCAACATAAGTTTATTTATACCTGCATGAGAATATTTTTTCTTTCAAAGTCTACCATTTTATTATAGAAGTCTTTCTTTCATTAGGTTGAATGTTTGTCATTTCCCAAATCATTTGAGAACTTTTGAAACTTTCGTTTATACTTAAAATATTTTGGTGTGCTTTAAATTTGCATGCTTGGTTTTGTTTTTCTTCCATCTTTTGCATTCATTTCCAAACATGATCAATTGAAAGCAAAGGCTGAAGAAGATTTTTTGTTTCCACTTTCATGTAATTTAAAAATATAAAAGAAACAAAAAACTTTTCATATAGAGTTCTTTAAAATATCATTGAAACAATTTATGCTTGGTTGAGAATCTCATAAATCATTTTGTGACTTTGGTCGAAAAAATTGTCCTTTTGTCTTAGTTGCAAGAATATATAGAAATCAACATGCATTAGGGTGTTTTCTTTTATAAAAAGAAAAAAGCAAAAAACAAAAAGAAAAAAACAAAATACTCTTCCCCCTCTCGTAAATAGGATTCATAGAAAGGAAAATTGTTCAACTTTCATCCCTTTGCAT
>SNQJ01S0000255.1:132249-152882 GCA_010110895.2 Picea sitchensis
TGTGATATTTTCATATTTTTTGAATTGTTGCTTCTTAATGAATATATACTTATATTAACTTAGCTCTAAGTCTGAGATGATTAATACTCTTTCCATTTCCATTAATGGCAATGCCATTGTTTCTTTCCTTAATTATATTGTGGCACAAATTAGTCTTCCTAATTATTTATGGATGTAAATTTGTTTGTCAAGAGGGATCAACATGACATTGATGGATGCTGACACATTTTGTGAGAGTTATTTGACTTATACTTCTTGAATTTTGTTGTGGCTAGGTAGACATAGCTGGGGGTGTTGATGGTAAGCAATTCCATCACGGTGAATTCATTGATGCAAGACCAACTTGTACATTAATATTGACCTTGTTTGGGTCATGTATGTCTAGTAGAATAAGCATAGTGTGGAATTCTTAATTGTAGTTGACCACAAAGTATCCTTTCCTATGGTGGTGTCAATGCCACTACATGTGTTAATCCTTGACATAGTTCATAAGAAGGAAGTTTTACCAAAGGATCTCCTTGAAATAAAAAACATAAAAAATAAGTTCGTTGTTAAGAACATAAATTTTCCACCGATATATGTGTTGATCCTTGAGATAGTTCATAAGAAAGAAGTTTTACCAAAGGATCTCTTTGAAAAAAAAAAAAAATCATTGTTAAGAACATAAGCTTTCCACCGATTCAGGGAATAGGGGGGATTTCAATGTAGTGAATGCAATATTCTTGTTGAATAACTTGTTAAATGGAAATCTATTGAAGCCAAATCTTTGAACCCTTCAACACGTATATCACTTTTAAATAGAGGTATGTCTAGGTTAATTTGCACTTAGAAAGGCTTCAACCTTGAAAATGTCTATGCAACTAGAGTTTGCAAAGTTGATGTTATCAACAAGGTTAATCACATCTTGAGCGAGTGAATAGCATTGTGTAACTTTTAATGTGCTTCATTGATCATTTTTTGAATGGATAACAAGGGGTCGTCTTACTCCCCTTTAGTGGAGGTCTTTGGGCTAGTATCCATCGAGATTAAGGTACACAGTATAAGAGAAAGATTTATTGTTGAAGAAGGTTGACCTTATGCATTGTATAAGTTGATAGAGTCCAAATGGAGATATGGGCAATGAACAGTAATGTATTTTTGTGCATTAATAGCAGTGGATCCAAGCACGTAATGAAAAAACAAGATGAAAAGTGATTGCAAGCAAGGCGATATCGATACCAATCCATACGGGATCAATAATAAATAACACAATCCACAGGAGACAAAACTTGACACACATGTTATAACTAGACACTTTTTATTTGGTTGACAAAACTTGTTTGTTTTAATTAAACATCATCATAAACCGTCGTATTTTTTCTTCTTCACTTATCATAGCACAAGAATAAATTTCCTCCTCAGCTATTATCAATCTGGAAAGTTGGCAGCGTCGTTGACAAAACCATCTCGTGTTTGTACAATGTATTTAGAAGAGCAATGCAACTGTCAGAAAGATCTCTTTGAACCACTGTCAGTTTTTCTTACCCCGATCGCATCATCCAACAAACCCTCAGCAATTCTTGAGGCGCAGCGCATGAGTCGTTCAGGCACTTTGTGCCGAGTAGTCAGTAAAATGGGTGGGATCTATCTCAATGGTTGTATATACAATGTAAAAATCCATGTCGACCATTGGGAGGTGTGAAAATTGGTTTGAAGACCTCTATGCCTGGTGATAGTTGCTTATCTGCCTTTTTCTATTCTGCAATACATTCTTGTGACACATACTTGCAAGCATGTTATAGTCGTGGAAGTCGCGTCCTGTTTTTCTGGCATGTTATAGTCGTCATGATATAAAGGTCCATGATACTACCAAAACCTCCATGACACGTTTCTTCCTCCTTTCAATTTGATTGTCTTCGACGAATTATGTCTTCGGTAGCAATCATGGATATCATTTTAAAGGTCCATGATACTACCAAAACCTGCATGACACGTTTCTTCCTCTTTTCAATTTGACAGTCTTCGACGAATTATGTCTTCGCTACAATCATGGATATCATTTTAAAGCGAAACCATGGATAAAATCAGGGCCAATAGTAGCTGCATTGTTTCTCCATATGATAGCAACAATAATACCAATGAGCAAAGCATAATGAGGTTACCAATATCGTTTGGTAAGCGATTTAGTAAAGCAAAGCATCACGATGTTTTGGTAAGTGATTTAAATATCCAACAACACATACATGTAAACATCATATAAAGTTGTTTATTTAAAAAAATATTATTTGTTTTTTATAAAATCCTCACATACCAACATTAACCTCCATAGAAAACATAATCTTGCATTAATCACAACTCTCAAGATATCATTTCAGAGGTGCCACATCATCTCTCCATTGGAGCATCATTGTTCTCTTCCCATGAAATCTCAACACATCAACATTTTCATAGTGTCGTGATAATGGAGCATATCCATGTATTCTCATAGTGTCGTGATAATGAATATGCTTGTGGCATCACAATATGTAAACAATATGACAGTTTTATCATTTATATTAACTGGATGAACAGCATGAACATGCATGAGCTGCGCCAATACCATTTTTTCTAAGTCCAGCATCACGATCATAACCTTCAAATATCCACACTTTGTTCAGCGTTGGGTGTTAGATCCCTGACATCATGTGCTACAGGCATCCATCATGTCAAGATTCCGCTGCATACTCCCAAGTTGTTGTCAGGAATGCATGGCCTTGAGTTTCAAACTACCCGATTTCGTTATCATAATAACAGCGCTGGCAAAATGTTGGTCCTGCCAACCTGCAACATAGTCGCAACAAATATATAATAAACAATAACATGGGAGAACATAGTCGCAGCAAATATACAATAAACAATAATATGGGAGACATGTGAAGCTGTTTTCATCTGCTGATTTGTATCATTTATACATCAATATGGTCAATGATTAATGACCTTTTAACAACCCATTCAATTTTTGTTGGCTTGACAGCTTCTTCTGGCCTTTGACACGCATTTTAACATCATACAATTTTATTTGATTACATTAAATTAAATGTATCACTCATAATTCTAATAATTCTAGCTAATTCTAATAAATTTAATGTAAAATGAAATAATAATAATAATAATCATCATCATCATCATCATCATTATCTATTTTTAAGGTCATAGCCAAGCGAGCACATCAAATTGGTGATTTATTTGGTCTTTTTTAACACACATTTTATCATATTACAATTACTCTAATAATTATCATATTACATTTTAATTCAGATTACATTCAATTTTAATTGAAGAGTAATAATTTTAAATTTAAATGACATTATTAAAGTTACTCTCTTAATATATATACACAATTTTTAAATATATTTAATATTTATGTTATATACACAATTCCAAATGTATTTGATTTAACTTTTTGCTAATATATTTTTAAATGATATGTGCTAGCTTCATATTAAACATTGAAGGAATTGCACATCTCTCTCATATAGAGAAAGTAGAGAGCACCTATGCAGTGAATACAAATTTTTGCAATTGTTATAAAACTATTTTACATAAATGTGGGTGTTGATATAAAATTATTTTACTTAAGGTATATATCAAAATAATTTTCTTTGAATCATTAAGAGGAAAAACTCCAACTCTACTAGGGATTAATGGTATTGAGTCTTTCGGTTTGTGAAGTTCTTCTCCTTATACTGATTTTGAGTCGACTTCTCCTCCCCGAAGTGTGACTGATATCGATCTGATGGAGGAAGGGGAGGGGTAGCAAGCCCCCTCATACCGTAATGTGGTAGAAAGTGAACTAGAGGGTGTAAAAGGAATGTGGATGTCATTTGAGCCGACACAAGAGTTGAGGAACCAATTTTATTAGGAAGAAATGAACAAGGGAAAGGATATGGAGGTTGAGGAAGAATCATCTCACCCAAAGGTGGCTCGTGCATGGGAACCAGTGAATTCCTCAAGCTTCTGAGTCACCAAGGTATGTAGTTAGTTCAACAAGAGTAGAGGAACATACCTAGTATATGAGAGATCAGGCCCTCATTGGAAATTTTTTGAGCCTTTGGCCATCGCAACGAGATCTAATCAAATGGATCAATAATGGGTGGAAACCTAAAAGAAATTTTGATCTTGAGTTAGGATCTAAGGGTTTCTTCACTTCCATATTCCACAATCTAGAGGACAAAGATCATATCTTTGAGGGTGGGCCTTATTTTTTCAGATCCACGACCCTCTATTTCAGATATTGGATGAAGCACTTCATCGTGAAAAATGAATATTTTACCTATGCTTTTGTATGGATAAGACTTAGAAATCCTAGTCGGGATTGGAAATACCTTGGAAATCTATGTCAAGACAACGAAGGTTATGTGTTAGAGTCACTGCATTTCTTATAAGTACATATGTGTTTATATGAACATTTCCAAGCCCCTGCTAGGTTCCATATGCATGGAATATCAAGATGGGGAATGGATCTAGACTATAGATTATGAACATATCCCTTTCTGATGTAGAATATACCATGAGTTTGGCCATCTATTATAGGACTTCCCTCTTAATGCTCATTCGGACTCTATGGCTGCTACTCTTGAAAATTTCAAATATGGTTTCATTCAGGTCCCATGGAAACGATGGAAAAACCAAAAAGAGACAACGTCTACACCAATCAAGCCTCCATCAATCAACAATTCTTTTGAATCCCTCAACTAGATCTTGGATTCTCTTGCTATAGATGGGGTTTCTCTTTCCTCAAGTCGGGAGAAAGGCCACGAAAAGGATAAAGTAACCCATAACCAATATTGGAGAAGATCCTCCCAACTCTGAATGGTGATCCCACAGAACATGATTAGGTTATTGAGGATGGAGGTGAAATGGATATGGATATGGATGAAAAAGAACTAGTAATATTGATCTAATGTTCCTTGAAGAAGCTTATCACAAAAATGAATTGCAATCTCTCCCCCTGAACAACTTAGGAAAGTCCAAAAAGTATATCCCAACTCTACCGCAAGAGCTACTTCTAGATTGGGAGGGAATCTTGGAATCCATATGGATTGATGCAAAGAGCCATGTAAATATTCCAAGGAGGAAAGATGATGAGGTCTAGAATCTACTCATCGACTCATTCGAGAGGTAGGAAGCTTCATGATCAAATCTGGTCAGATCCAAAAGCTCACTCAAAGCTTCCATCTCATTCCCTTTCCACCTTCCTCATGAAGGACCAAGCAATGGATCCTTTGAAACAACATCATATAAGAGAATCCGAACATGGTATTACTACATGAAACAAAATGTGCAGATGTGGTCACTGAAAGCATTTTTTCAAGATGCTAGAGGCAAAGTAAATATGTATATAATGGCGCACTAGGAGAGGCTAGTGAAATCAAAATCCTGTGGAACCCTAATAGTGTCATCCTTGACAATTTTTACTCTACTAAATGGACTATCACAACAACCTATAGGGAAATTATCTCACACAAAGGAGGGGTTATCACTAATGTCTAAGGGTCATAAACATATCAGGAGAAAGAAGCCTTCCTTAAAAGCTTGAGGGACTTGAGTAAGGTTACTCAAAACAAGCATTAGATCCTCAAGGGGGATTTCAACATCATTATTGCTTTGCATGAAAAGCCTGGTGGTCATCGAAGATTGGAAAGGGATAGTGCGGATTTCAAGGAATTAATTGACTATCTCCAACTAATTGATATGGAAACCATAAATGGAGTCTATACTTGGATAAATAAGTGATTAAGTTCTCATCAAGTTGCTTGCAAGATAGATAAATTTCTTATCTCAGAACCGCTTATGATGGATGGCCTTCTCATGGAAGCCAACATTCTCCCAATGACTAGTTGGGAACACTAGTCCATACACCTATGGATTGATATTGTCAGTTCCCCTTGAAGAAAACCTTTTAGATTCAAAAACTTTTGGTTGTCCCATCTAGACTTTCAAGAGAATGCTCCAACTTGGTGGAAAGAGGAAACTATCTTACATGGGACGTTAAAACAATGCATGAAGGAGATACATCAATTAATCATCACACAAGATCATTACAGGACAAAGAGAAGCTACTTAAAAGATAACTAGAGGAAATATATGCGCATAAAGAAACACTCTTGCAACATAAATCTAGAGTTCAATGGCTTAAGGAGGGTGAGAGAAACTAAAAATTCTTCCATCACTCTATGATCCAACTCCAACACATCAATCACATCACCAAGATGGATACTGAACAAGGGAATGAAATAATGGATCATAAATGAATGTAATCTAGGAACTCATTAACGTTTGTGAGGATCTCCTTACAGAGCCATGTCGAGACATATGCTCTACATGAAAAATCACTCATCACATCCCTTCATTGATTACAGAAGAATATAGTTCTTCCCTTCTAAGATCCATCTCGATAGAGGAGGTGGACCAAGAAATAAAATAAATTCCAACCGAAAAATCCCCGAGACCATATGGTTTTACTATGAATTTCTTCCATCATTACTGGCACATTGTTTAGGAAGATGTCTGGTATCTAGTTGAAGATTTGTGAGTCTCTCTTGGAGTCCTCCTTACTCTTAATTCCACTTTACTTACTCTGGTTCCCAAAGAGGAGTGAATCTCACACCCGAAGCAGTTCTGATCGATCACACTCTCCAACGTTATCTATAAAATAATTACTAAGGTAGACAGGCTCACTGACAAACCTCTTCTCCTTTTATCGTTTCATAGAACTTAATCTCATTATGTGAAAAGCGTCAAATGTTAGATAGTGCAATTATTTCTCATTAAATGTACCCTCTAAAATTTACTAATCTTAATAGACAAATATAGTTAAATTTCTCCAAGATTTCGATAAGCAGGATCCTCCTTCTAGGCTTTGGCTTGACAAGACAATATAGTTAGATTTCTCCAAAGATTTCGATAAGCTTAGGATCCCTCCTTCTCGCTTTTGGTTTCTATAATGACTGGGTAAATTGGATCGTCAACCTCACCTCTATGACATTCTTTTCCATTCTATTTAATGGAGTCCCTTCCAAAACTTTCACCCCATCGAGAGGAATTCAACAAAGGGATCCTCTCTCCCCCTTCCTTTTCATCATTATGGTAAAAGGCCTAAGTCGCTACATCAAGGTATCTATAACGGTTAGCTCTCTCCTTGGTATTCCTCTACATGCCATCCAACCTCATGTTTCTCATAGTCAATTTGTTGATGATACCATGATGTTGGGAACCCCGACAACAAGAGAATCTCTCAAAATTTGCAGCATCTTGTAGGAATTCAATGAATCCTCTGGTACCACCATCAATTTTGAAAAGTCCCAAATCTTCTTCTTCAATACCACAGAGGCTATTCAAATCCACATTGCTCGCATTCTAGGATTTTTCAAGAGCTCCCTTACATCCGAATATCTAAGCATCCCCCTCATTGACAATTTCACAATAGCTCTTGGGAATCTCTTATTACTTCCTTAGAGCAACATCTTAGCTCTTAGACTTTTAGATCCTTTAACCTTGTTGTCTACTTCTCCTTAAATCTATTCTCCAAGCTATTCCCATTTCCATATTCTCAGCTTTAGCTACCCTGAAATCTATTCTTAACCATGCCTATATCATTTAGAGAAATTTCCTTTGAAAAGGAATCAAAGATGACAGGAAATGGGCGCTTGTAAAATGAGAGAATCTCTACAAGCCAAAGTTGGTGGATGGTCTAGGTTTGAGAGACCCATATTTATTAAATGGTTGGTGAGTAGTCTAGGTTTGAGAGACCCATATTTATTAAATGCACTCATGGGGGATAAAATATGGTGGTGTTGGTTAAAACACCCTAGCGATATCTAGTCCCAATTATCGAGACATAATAATACCCCAAGAGTTGAGGAAGCCAATATGATCACATGGAATGAATTCCTTAAAATTATGCTGATGTAATGTAGGACTCGAATGTTGCGAGTAGATATGTAATCAGAGGCCAAAACAGCCCCTTCTCCTGGAATGCAAAACAATGGCTCGGATGGAGTGCATCCTCCAGATGGGGTGTTATTAGGAAAACAATGTTTCGACTTCTAGCCATGAGCGTCGACACATGGCTCTCCTCACTTCTCTCAAGGCTTATGGTTGGTGTAAGTTATCTTCTCTAGGCTGGCAATATTTACCATTGATCCATTATGTAGGGTACTATGAAGGTCACATTCAAGAGGGTAAGTATAGATACCATGAATGAAGGTAGCAGTTCATTGAAGACGAAAGTTAATACGAGGGACAACATCGAGTACGCCCCTGAAATTCACAAACACCCATGGTGGATTGAGATAATAAAACTTGGAGACGGTTGTTGTTCCTTTGTCGTCTCCACTCCGAAGCTCCTCTTGTTAAGATCAGCTATGATTAGTTTCCTCTGTACATTTTGATTCTTCCTCCTCATTAGTATGCCTTGTGAAAGGGGAAGAATGCGCAAAGGCAGTGGGATTTTCATTGTCTTGGTAGATGGTAGAGAAGCTCGTCCCTAATAGACATTGATATCGAGAGTGAACACTAGCAAGTGGATTCCACCGCAAGAGAGCAAGGGCTGGTAGACACTGAAAATGCAGTTGAATCTTGTGGCTGCATGGTGGAATTAGAAGTATGTCATTCAGAGATAGACATGGATAATACTACTGAATTTCCAGAGCTCGATGCGAAGATTGTCGAGGACAAGCAACTCTGGCTTTAAGCGAAGGTGGCGTTACTCATTTCCGTGAAGAAGGAGAGAGCTCTCATAAGGAAGAGGAGGGAAGTGTTCAGTTTTTTTGATGATAACCTACAACTCATCTTTGAGTTGCGGAGTGACATGGCGGATCAAAAGTTTAGACAGGAAAATATAGAGCGAAAAATTGATCAATTTTAATTTATGTTCACGCCCAAAGAAGTTCCAAAAAAATATGGAAAGGGTCCATCCCTGAGTCATTACCTCGTAATGGCCAACCTCAACCAGTGATAAAGGCAAGGGAAAACAATCCGGTTACTAGATTTGGGTATTATGGTTATATGCATGTTTTCTCTAGGTATATTCGTTTACTTGTTAAGGTGGTCTATAGTTCGAAATTTTGTCCATCGAGAGACTTTTCTGTTTCAAGCATACAATTTTTTTCCCTAAGGTATACTTCTTCATATAGTAAAATCTTGGAACTTGGGCTGGTTTTCTGTGTTGGTAACCTAAGTCACACTATTTTGTGTATGTATTTTGTGTTTTGTTAATAAAAGGTAACAAACTTTATTAGTTTAAAAAAGAAAAAAAAATTGAATTATTTTATATATAAATTTGATATAGAATTATTTATTTAAGATGAATATTGAAATATTTTTTTATTTATGGTAGACATTAAAGTATTTTTTTATTATGAATATTTTTATTTTAAATTTTATAGATCAACTCTATATACGTTTGAGCAAGAAGAAATTACACATCTCCTTCATAAAAATACCTTTAGACACAATAAAATATGTAAAAATAATATTGTAAAAGAGTATCAATGATTTTTTTACAGTTAAAAAACAAAGAAACCCAAATTATATAAAATTAATATGCATAAAAACTTTAAATAAAAAACAAAGAAAACCAAATTATACAAAATTAATAGAGATAAAAACTTTAAATTTATAAATTAGATGGTGCTATTATTTTAGTAAATCTAAATATATTAAAAGAGAAAAAAAAACTCGACTAATTAGAATTTTTCATACGAAACAAAGAAAATCAAATTATATAAAATTAATATGCATAAAAACTTTAAATTTATAAATTAGATGGTGCTATTATTTTAGTAAATCTAAATATATTAAAAGAGAAAAAAAAAAAACTCATAAAATAATATAGCAACCATTCAAAATCCACGTGCAAACAAATCTAGAATTCTCTCTCAAATGCACAAGCAAATGAATCTATCTATAGCTCCTTTTATTAAAATTAATAGCTTTGAAATATTACAAGTTAGAATAAATTTAAATTATTAATTAATTATTATTAATATTTTTTGACTAGGGAAATTAACAATTAGTTAACAAATTTTCTCACAAAGCATATATTGGATGATTTTATATAACAAGTTATTCTATCATCAATTGTTTTACACCTAGRGATATTTAAATTTGAATTTCTTTATTTGTKRGACAAAGATTYTTTCAGCACAATTCTTTCTTTGACTCCTAAAATCTATTGAAGTATACATACCCTACTCCCTCTAAATTTTAATATAATGATATAAAATGTTGTGTTAATTATTTAATAAATCAAACAAAATTCTAAGAAACTAAACTTAAAAARCTAAAAATGATTAAAAATTTATCAAAATAAAACATAAATTTAATTAAAAAAAGGTAGATGATAATTAATAGGAATAATATTGTGAATAAAAATAAATATGAAACTATAAAATTTAAAAATAAAAAGAAATTAGAGATAACTATATAAATATGGTAAAGTATTAATATAGAGTCTTAAAATTGCAAATTGTAATATGACAATATGTATGGGAAAAATCATTCAATTTGAATTATTAATATTAATTAGTTAAAATTTTAGGAAGCCAAACATAAATATCTAGTATAAAGTTTTTAAAAACAAAATGAAGATTTAATTAAAAAAGGGTTAGGATGATAATTAATAAGAATAATTAAATATAGAACTACAAAATTTTAAAATAAAAATAATTTAGAGATAATGATATAAATATGATGAAAATAAAAAGAATTTAGAAATAATAATATAAATATGATTAAGTATTAGTATAAAATCATAATTGAAAGATAATAAAAATTATTAAATTTGAACTATAATATTAATAAAAACAATTGTAAATCAATGGATCTTTGGAGTTGGAATAAGAATAAATTCATCTTTAAGACTCTTGTTATATTGTTATTCTTTACTGATGTGAAGTCTCGGGTTGTAGTATCTCTAGTGAATCCTAGAGAAATATAGAGCAAATCCAAAAGAATTTTATAACCTATAATTTCAAAATTAAAGGAAATAAGCCCTATCCCATCCTCTTAGAAACAAGCCTCTCCCCCATTGAGAGCACAACTATGACTAGATACCTAATTTATAAGAACAAGTTAAACAACATGGAAGACAAGAGGCTTCCTAAACTTGCTTCAAAATCGAGTCGACTCAAACGAGGATGGCATAAATATGCCCGATCTTCGCTAAACTATTGGGGAATCATGGAAGACACCATTTTGCAGAATAAAGATACTATTGAAAATATCATCAAATCAAAATTTAAGGACAGAATGTGGTGTGATAAAGAGTTAGAGGAAAAAATAAAATTAAGGTATTATAAGGATGTAATCAACCATAATCTAGAAGATCAAAATTATATATTTGTTTTGACAAGTGTAAAGAAAAAATAAGCATTGCTAAGATGAGAACAAATTTTCATGAGCTCCATAGTGAAACTTGGCTTTGGTCAATTCCTAAAATGCCATGGGATGAAAGAGTGTGTCACCTTTGTGACACTAAGAAGGTTGAAGATGAAAAACACACTCTTAGATTGTCTAGCCTATACCCAGATTATATCTCATTTTCAAAATATTTGTCACACTACCAACCTTCCTAAACTCTTAACTCAACAAAACTATGATGATCTTGGAAAGCTTTCTCTTAATGCTTTTAAAGCAATAAATAAAATTCTAAAGGATCGCAAGTAATCTCTTAAGGTCCAATAAACCAATTGATCTTAGTAGATGTTAATAATCATCAAGATAATCAATTTAACATAGTTGCAAGATAATATGTATAGTAAAAATTATTAAATTTGAATTATAATACTAATAATTTAACATATTTGAAGTAAGAAGGCAAAAAAATAAAATTATGTCATAATGGTTTTTATATAATTCTAAAAGCAATATTTGGTATTTATCATTTAGTTTAAATCATCTTTAAAACAGATTTTATAACAAAATTGATCATAACAAAAATGATATTAAGTTTGTGGTGATAAACTGTTATCAATTAAGATAAGATAAACTTGTTATCAATTAAGATAAGATAAACTTATACTTCTCAATGAATAATTGTTATGAAATAGGTTTAATTATTGTCCTTGATAACTTGAATAATCTCATATTACTGATAATCCGACTGATCACTTTATGAATTATCAGTAATAATCTCATATTACTGATAATCCTATTGTCCCACATTATCTTTCCATAAGAGGATCATTATTCTCTTCCGGTGAAACCTGCTGCATCGTCTCTACCCGATCTCGTTACCTTAATGGCAACGGTGGCAAGAAGTTGATCATGCCAACCTGTAACATGGTCGCAACACATTTACAATAAACGATAATATAGGAGACCTGTGAAGCTACCTCCACCTCATGATAATAAACAGCTAACTTTAACTAGTGATTTGTATCCATTATATATTTATACTGCAATATTGTCAATGATTAGTGACCTTTCAACCACCCAATGTTTGACATTCTTTTTTCCTTCTTCTCATCGATGTACTAAAGTCAATTTGTAAATAATGAAATCAATGTGCTTAAACACTTTATGTTTAGTTTGTTTCTTTGAGACACATTATCATATTACAATTTGCTCATATAGCATTAGATTTAAAATACTATGTGTAAGTGACTCTATCACCTCATTAATGCATTTGGGGGTTGAAGTTCAATGTTCATTCAATAATATCTTTTAAATATGATTTAAAATAATTTTAAATACTATGTGTGAGTCACTCTATCACCTCATTAATGCATTTGGGGTTGAAATTCAATGTTCATTCAATAATATCTTTTAAATATGATTTAAAATAATTTAAAATACTATGTTATGTGTGAGTGACTCTATCACCTCATTAATGCATTTGGGGTTGAAATTCATTATTCATTCAATAATATTTTTTAAATGTTTGTTTGTTTAAATGTTGGATAGGAATTTCTTTTTCATCTAATAAATGTCGAAAATGTGGTGTAGAAAATGAAATGAGAGAGAAGCATAATTTAATAACAGTTTGTCCATTTATATTTTTTCAATGCAATATCATTCTTTATTTTATCTATGATTGATTTCCTTAAACCCACACCATAGAACATTTAAAAAATAAAATTTCCAACTCTTATCGCTTAATTGTGTATACTATTGTAGTGATGTTCATTCAACATTAAATATGTCGCATAAGATATGCAAATACCACCTTAGTTTTTTTTGGTTTCTCTTGTTTAACATTGAAGATATCGCTTAAGCGACACAAGTTTTTTGTTTTAATAAAAAAAAATATACCATGATGTAGTACATTTTTCCTTCTATCACGTGCTTTGCCTCATGCATGTGTACTCTAATAACTATCAATTTTATAATTGTGTTTAATGTTATTCTAAAGATGCATTCCACATTGAGTGATTATAAGTCGTGTCTTCTTTTTCTGTTTGTTAGTTTGTATGTGACTTGTAGGACTAACTTGTGGCTAAGAAACTGCGACTTAGGGGCATCTAAGCCGTCAAAATCACCCGAGGATCTCACCCGGCCTGAGCCACACCAACCTTTAACATGGCTAGATTTTTTGTCCCTGCAGGTTTTGAACTAGTGACTTTAACATCACAGAGTGTCTTAACAACACACTCCATCATCGATTGTCCTACACCTCAGAGACAAGTCATACATTTTTTTAATCAAGCTTCCATGGAAAAATGTTAGTATAATGGTGGGTTTTTATTTATTTCTCTTTTATATTTTCTTTGAAGCATGGTAGTTGTAACTATATATGTAGTTGGTTGACAATGTATTTCAACACTAATAAGCTTTACTATTGTTGAAATCCATGCTCATGTCCGTCATTTTTAAATACATCAATATTACAATTAAGAAATTAGTGCAACTATTCTCTATCTTTTATGCACTAAAGATTAAACTTGTATGTCATTATTATTGACAATGTTGCTAAACTCATTGTAATTTTCCCTCTCTCTAGGCATCAAATAAAATATTATTAAAGTGAATAAGCACCACAATGCAATTAATATTGTTAGCATATTTCATTGATGATGTTTTGGTATGAGAAAGAACTTGACCAAATCCAAATTGAAAGAATTCCTTATATTATCTTATGTTTTTTTATCTTATAAAGAATTTTGGATACTATGGAGAAGCATGTAGTGAATATGAATTCAATCTAATAATATGAGTAGGTAAGAGATCCTTCCAATAATACTTGGACATGATAAAGCATGTATGACCTTGATATAGCATTATTAACCCCCTAATCACTGAGACATCATCTCCTAGAGGTCACCTACCCAATTCACTCATTTCTCATTATCTTCCCATTGAGTTTGTATCCTAATCTCCCTTCGGTCGCCCTTGTCATATCTCAAGTCCACGACTAAAAGGGTCATTTTCCCTTTCCAGACTTCCAAGTCGCGACTGAGTCACTTTGTATGCATACTTAGGTCACTATCGAGCCTAAAAGATCCCTTTTTTGTATTTGGTTGCAATGGGTGAGACCCCTCTCTAATTTCTCGGGTTTAGTCTCGAGAAGGCTTCCAGTATAAGCCTAAATATCTTATCCCATTTATCATATGGCGTTATATCTAAAGCCCTATAAGAACCAATCCATTTCCATGGGAAAAGAGAGAAAGAACTAGCAAAGTTACTCTGGTGTTTTAGTGACAAGGTGTGGGCAAGGAGCTTGGAAGAAAGATATATCTTTAGTTTACAACTGTAAGTTGTAATATTGCTTATTTGATTAATAGAAGATATGTTGGATGTTTCCCTCTAAACGGCTCTTCATGTAAGTTTGTGTGTTTATTGATAGAGGATTGATATATTTGTAGATCATGACATATTATCAATATTAGAAGCATCCTTTGTTCGTATCTATGTTCATGTCTTAGGTATAGGAAGAGCATAAGGGTGTTCAGCTCCTACAATGTACAAAATCCCCACAATAGACTAGCGACCATACTGGGGAGATTTCCTCTCATGTTATTTTCTTCCTTCTTTACATGCATTCTTTCTAAGATTGTTACCCATTAAAATGTCTCGATCTAATTTCCACATTTTGTTATGCCCTTTCCTGAGTTCAGTTGAAGAAACCACTATCTTGGATCTAATATATCTCATCCTAGATATAGATTTTCCTTGTTTCTCTGAGTTGGTCACAACTTCCCCATCCACACAGAGCGACCAAAGCCTCCCCGCTCGCGGTTTCCCACCTTTGTAGAAATGACCATCTCTACTCCCAATCCTACTAGGAGTTACCACACTCTTCGATCGGACTGTGTCCCTTTCCGGGTCGTGATCCGATCGCACTGTCTCCCTCTGCAGAGAGTGACCGAACACCTAATTTTTCTTTTTGAAGAAGTTATTTTTCAAGAAACTTAGTCGGACCCTTTTAGATTGGTTTCCTTCAACACTCCAAACCTATGTTAAGAGTGTCTCTTTGATTTTGCGTAAAAAAAATTCGATTTATGCAATTATCTTCTTTCTGTAGCCATCTTATGTGACTGATAGGTAACAATAAAACAACCTAATTTAATCCTTTTAATCCAATAGAAGGTTATTTATACCTTCCTGATAAGTTTTTTTCATGCAAAGTCTACCATTTTGTTATATAAGTATTTCTTTCATTAGGTTGAATGTTTGTCGTTTCCCAAATCATTTGAGAACTTTTCAAACTTTCGTTTAGACTTAAAAAAAAATTGTGTACTTTAATTGTGCATGCTTGGCTTTGTTTTTCTTCCATATTTTGCTTTCATTTCCTAACATGGTCAATTGAAAGAAAAGGCTAAAGAAGACTTTTTGTTTCCACTTTCATGTAATTTGAAAAAATAAAAGAAACAAAAAACATTTCATCTAGAGTTATTTAAAATATCATTGAAACAAATTATGCTTGGTTGGGAATCTCATAAATCATTCTATTAGTTTGGTCAAAAAAATTGTCCTTTTGTCTTAGTTGCAAGAATATATAGAAATCAATATGCATTATGGTGTTTTCTTTTATAAAAAAATAAAAAAACAAGATACTCTTCTCCCTCTCGTAAATAGGACTCATCAAAAGGAAAATTGCTCAAATTTCATCCATTTGCATCCTTTTGGAGTTGAGTCTTTTCACATTATAAGTTTCACTTCCACGCAACTATTTGACTATAGAACATCCTTAAAAATGAACATGCACTAATAAAGTTAAATAGGATTTTTATTTTCTAAGAACACCAACAATAGTCTAGGTATAGGGTCTTTGGACTAAAATAAGTGAGTAAATTTTCCAAGACCACGAAAAAAAACCATAGAATATTAAAGAGAGATTAAATCGAACTTTCGTATAGGCATATCTGGGACCCCCCTCTCACACAGGGGTTACACACGAGATCACATGCGGATGGGAAATGAAGATTATCCCTCTGAGACTTAACCAAACATAGTGGAATGATATTATATTGGGGATTCTTCTTGAGAATTAGTTGTTTCCATTTGGTCTCAGAACTTCGTGAATATCAAATCCATTTAAGGTCCTCTAAAGATTTTATGATCCTCTTGTTCTTAGTTATCTTGAGGAATTTTGGACTTGATATCCTTCCCATACTTTCGGACCCGGCTATCGAATGTACCTTCTTAGAGGATGAATGTGAGTTGGTGACCTTAGTTTCCATAATCTTTAGGGATCTTACACAAGGTGATGATGAAGGTGGTTTTTCACTGTACTTGGATCAGATGTTGGTCAAACTCACTCGATCTCCTTGGAGGGAAACCCACAGATATACCGTCGGGAAGATTGCACCAAGGTGTAAGTCTGTTAAGCAGGCCACCAACATAACTAATCCACCCACTTATCCTCACCCCTTCTCACATGTTCCTACGATGTTGGATTTCATATCTAACTAGTGTGCTCATGGCGGGAAGATTTGGTTTGTTTGATTGATTTCTAGATTTTCAGCATGTGCTACTTATTTTCTTTAGTTGGATTGTCATTTTCATATCTCAATATTGGCCAATAAAAAATTGTGTCAATCTTAGAGGATGATAGTTTTTCCTCTGCTACATTATGAACTATTACCTCCCAACTCACTCAAACATCACCTTAAAGAGGAAAACCACTCCAAATCTAGAAGTGTCATTAACACCTTGCTTGAACACCCAAACAGAGATAAATTTTGAGAAAGTTTTGCACTCCCTACAAACCCACCCTTGACAGACTCTTTTGGTTCCCTCCTTCTTCAAGTAAACTCTATTGGAGAACCTGAACTTGGTACTAATTACCAACATCCATCTCTTGTACCCTATAAAGATGTCGTGAGTATGTAAATCCAACAGATCCATTTATCAGAAAGTTACATCACACCACCAAGGGTTTCAGGTCCATCTGAGCCTATGTGAACTCCTTAAAAACCCCACGATATCCTCGCTAGAGTAGATACAATCATAGAATCTTCTTTCAAAATATTACAACCTGATCAATCACATGATTCTTCACACACCCCTCATCCCCCCATATCTAGTATCTCCCATATATTCCAAACTTTTTTCCCCCAATCCCCCCCCATCCACTCTACACCACAACCGACTCAGCCAAATGTTGCCATAACCCAAACATCAATAGTGTCATATTTATCATATGTTGTCCCCACCAATATATCATCGCCTTCAAGAACAAAACCTTTTACACACCCTTTTGGAGGGAAACCTTTTTTTACCGCATTATTCTTAGGAGGTGACCCCAAAATATTTGTAAAACAACCTTGATTGGGAGGATTACCTCCCCAAGGAATCCAAACAATGGGTTTTGTCCAAGAACTATCCATGAGCCAACCTTTCATTGGGGGAAAAACCCTTGTACCCATGACACATGTTCATTCAACATCTTGCCGGGGGGAAACCCTCAACTTCCAGATCCTTTTTAATATGGGTATTTCCTACTATTGGGATCCAACCTTTATCTGGGTGGGTGAAACCCCCAGTTTCAGGGCCATATTCTCTTTGGGGGCACCAATCAACTGGGGGGAAACCCCTAGATATCAAACAACACCCATCATGGGGCCAAAATATTCCCTCTACCACTAGCCTATTGTATGGCCACCCATACCCAGGAATGGATAATACCATATGGAACCAACATAAAAAACCAGGAGGACCCCCTGGAGGTCCACCCTATGGTGGAGGACCTCCTAGCGAATCTCCCAGAGGACCACCGTATGGTGGAGGACCACCTTATGGAGGTAGAACCCCCTACGGAGGCAGACCTCCTAGGGGACCACCTTATAGAGGAGGATCACATAGAGGACCACCCTATGGTGGAGGACCCCCTGGAAAACCACCTTACATAAGAGGACCTCTAGAAAAACACCCATATGGAGGAGGACCACATAAACCACCTCCACATGTCAATAAACAACTTACATTTTTGGAAACTTTAGATTTTCCCGATCTTTCAATATTGACTAATGATCCCATACAACATTCCCCTTTCTGGCCCCCCATTCCTGCCAAACTCCCTTTTGATATTTCAAAGTTTGATGGAAATCCTGGAGAATATCCAAACAATCACGTGATGACTTTCCACCTATGGTGTTCTTTGAACTCCTTGATGGATGATTCCATCCGACTACGACTTTTTTAGCGAACTCTTACAGGAGCCGCAACCAAATGGTATATAGAAATGCTGCAAAACTCCTTTGATGACTTTAATTCCCTTGCTATGGAATTTTTGACACACTTCCAATTATTGATCATATATGAAACTGATACTGAACTTTTAACATTTTTACACCAATCAACCTCCACCCATATCTCTGATCAAATTCATGAGTGGCGATATTAGTGTCGACTAATTAAAGCCACAATCTGGAACCAACTATTAGTTGATTGGTTTACCAAGTCTCTTTTTCCACCCATCGATCGAGATGTCGCCATGGGAGGCATTTTTATAGAGGAACAAGCCATATCTCGTGCCCAATATCTAGATTTAGAATATTCTTAGTCTGGCATGCTATACGACTTGATTCCCCATGCTCCTTGACCATTGAATGACCCAACCAAACCGTCACCCAAACCCGATGTCGATGGTATGATTAGTCGTCTTTCTACCGATTCATCTGGTCATATGAACGGGAAACACAACCCATTAAATAAAGCTACCAATCCTAGTTCATCTGTCCACACAAGCACTCCAATGAATCCCCCTTCCAAAACCTATGAGGTTAATTCGGTGTAATACATTGCACCCAAAAACCCACATTCATCTAGAGAAAAAATCAAGGGTAACAACAATTAGTAAAATAAAAACCCTTCCGAGCAGTTGGGCCCCAAGATACAAGAAAATAATGATGAGGGTAAACGTAAATGAAAGGAAAAATATCTCTACATGATCTATAAAGAGGATCATTTCACCAAATATTTTCCTCATCTCGCTGAAATCCATCAATATCTCTAATGAGGCCCATCCTTTTCTACACCTACACTGTTAACAAAACATTTCCCCTGACGAACGACAATTGGCTATGCAAACACAACCACCCCCACTTGGGTCAAATCCATGACGTTATCCACCAGAACAAAGAATTATGACTCTCATGAGGGCAATCCTCCACCAAAATATCCTCATGTCTCAACCCTGCCCAATGGTCCTCTCACTCTCGAGAAACCAAGTATAGAACCCACTTTTCTCCCTCTAAAAGGAGTACTTCCTTGAAGGACACATAACTCTAATGCTTGAGCAACCCAACACTATATTATAGTGGAGGATCTTTCTCAAGCCCCATGCGTCATTTACTCCCTCAAAGTATTACATAGTTTTCCAACCCAATGAAAATATTTATTAACAACCATTGGGGAAATTGATCCCTCGGAGTCAAACATTATCTCTTTTAACATTGACCAAAGTGAACTCCACCTTTCACACCAACTTGCATTACAAATCACTATTTGTTCACTTAACAAAAATGTTTTTCGAACCGTGATCGATGAAGGTATGGCCACTTGTATTATTTCCATGACTTGTTGGAAATCCTTAGGCTCTCCACAACTTACTACATCGAAAACCATCTTGAAGGCCTTTGATGGAAATCTTTTAAATCCTCATGGTATTTTAACAATATTGCCAACTTAACGAGAACTATGACCTCAAAACAAGAACTCTAGCACAAAAAACCGATATTTTTGCATAAAAACATGAAAATCAACCCCAAATAAAAAACTGGTGCTATCGGTAGCACCATTTTTTCAAATGGGGTTAAAATTACAACATTTTTCAAGCATGACCTTCAAAACTCATATAGTAGCTCAGAAAAACCTTAACATTAATACCTAGATAAAAAAAAGTGACGCTAACTAAAGCCAAAAAAAAAATTTAAACGTTAAAATTATGGCTCATTTCGACCTAATCGAAACTATGGTTTTGAAACTAGATCCCTATGCAAAAAGAAAACCCAAAATTGGATACAAAATGGTCACTTAAAAATTTATTTACTAACCTTTTTTTTGTGCTTAAATTTACATTGAAAATAAATAAATAGAAAAGACAAAATCTTAGCAATTTTTTTTAAATAAAGAAAAAAACACATTCAAAAAAATATATTTAAAACTCAAATTAAAAAATATATATATTAAAAAGGATGTCGAAAAAAAAATTAAATTCCCCAAAAAAA
>SNQJ01S0000255.1:156863-173577 GCA_010110895.2 Picea sitchensis
TAGTAATAGTATATATATATATATATATATATATATATATATATATATATATAAACTATATATAATTTATATACGTACAAATCTCATATATATCATAAGTTCAAATCAAGAGGGGGTAGGGTATGTATACCTTCGTAGACTTTACCAGTCAAATCGTTGGGTGGAGGAGGTCTCATATACACCAATTTGGTATTAAAATTTTGTATTAAATACTTTATTTTCCAATATATATATATATTATTTTGTTGTTTTTTTAACCTTTTTAAAGTGTTTTTGGTCATAAATTTAGTTTTTTACCCTTTTTTTATTTTTTAGTCATTTTCTTTTAGTTTTTATATATAATTTTAATTCTTTGGGTATTTTGGTTGATTATTTCACCAAATGGGCAGAGGCCATGCCCACATACTCTAATTATTCGTATTCAATCATATTATAGCAAGATTCGGTGTACCAAAGTCTATTGTGACCGATCATGGATCACATTTTTGTAACAACATGATGACTGAGTTATCTACCCTTTTGCATTTCAACCAAGAGCACTCTTCTCCTTACTATCCACAAGAAAATGGTCAGGTTGAGTCCATTAACAAGGTACTCAAAACTATTCACCAATGGATTATTGGAAAGCACAAATCCAATTGGCATATAGTGTTATTCTCATCCTTATGGGAATATTGAGCCTCTTCCAAGACTTCCATAGGCTTCACACCCTTTCAAATTGTGTATCCCTTAGAGGCATTACTACCCATTGAGTGCAAAACTCACTCGCTTAATCTAGTTGTCGAACTCTTTCCCCATACCTCCGCTGAAGAAGAACGATTACTATACTTATCTCGTCTTGATGAGAAACTTCGTGAGGAAATCATGGCTAATGAATCCCACCAAAAGCAGGTAAAGTCACAATATGATCAGAAAATTCTCCCTCGAACTTTTTCAGAAGGTGACTTGGTGTTGATCTACGATCAAGACCTTGATAAACTGGGCAGAGGAAAATTCGAACCTTTGTGGCATGGGCCCTATGTTTTCAAGAACACTCTTTAAAAAGGATCTTATGAGTTAGCTGATTACAAAGGAAATATTCTCCTAGAGCCCCGTAAAGTGCTCTACCTGAAAAAGTGCTATGCATAAGCCTCACACTATCTAGTGCTTTTGTACCATATGTGTTATAGTATGATATGGTTGTCTTTGTTTTCCTTTTATGTGATAGTATTTGTCATTCTTATTATCCTACTTAATGCTTGAGATGCAGATGTCACGATTTCCCTTAGCCTATTATGGCTATGCGGATGGAGCTAGTCGCACGTCTTGAAATATCACTTTCGCTTCCTAGGTGATACTTTCACCCACCAAGGAAATAGCCAACTCTGAGAGCATCTATCTAGTAACTACAACGAAAATGTTTGTCGAATACAATGTCGTCATTGAACTTCTAACCGAAGCATCTTCTTTGGGAATACGTCACCTGATAGTATGCCTAGATTATGAGCTCATCGTTTCATACCTCAACACAACCTACTATATTCAACATCCTATACTTTTTCAGAAATATTTAAGGGCATGACTCTTGGAATGATCTTTTCATTTTATCACTTATGAACATATACCAAGACAATTCAATTCCTTAGCTGACTCACTAGCAATTTTTGTGTTGAATTCGCATCTACTTCATTAACAAGAATTACATTAAACAAACATTGTATAAACCATTTTCATCACATATATAAGAAGAAATCACAAATTCATATGTCCATATATATAAAAAAAAACGTGTCCAAAAAATATCCAAAACTGGTATAACATAACAAAATTGGTCTCTCTGCCCATACACTTGCAACATAAAAAGCACCAAAAGTCCATCATGCTAAAGAAAACTAGTCATCCTAAGGAGCCCTATGGTCATTATAACAGATGTTTTTTCGCGCAACCTTTCACAGAAGGTTCCCAAACTGGTTCCCCACACCTACTAAGATCCTCTACATACGTAGAGGTATATCATCCATATGTGGCATTGGAATGCCCATAATCAAATGATTGAAGTTCTCCTCGAGATCCTCCAAGAGCTCTGCATCATCTCTCCCAACATGCGGTCCTCTCCAAATCCCTAGCTATTCACCTCGCCTAGTCAGTGGTGACATACCTACTGGACGTACTAGCACACAATCTATCCATCACAAATTATTTGTTATGTTACACACAAAAAAATTTATATATCATAAAATCACAAAAACATTAAAAATATAAAAGAAAACAATACCGAAAATGTATCTTTCTTACCGAAGTCATCACTAAATATTTCCCCCTCGGGGAGAACCATATCTAGATTCTCACAATAATCCACACCATAATGTTCATAATCATCTATCGCCATTATTTGGCGATCCCAATATCAAAAAAATTTGGCGTCAAGCTGGAATTGTGTCCCCCCCTGAGTTGGGACAACAAATATCTCCATTTATTCATAGTTGTATCTCTATACCTAGCATATTCCACCACATCCCATGGTCATGATGAAGACACCCATGCAAAAAAGAAAGATAGAAAAATGTATCCATAAAAAAATTGCTTTTGTCGACCCAACCTGCACTTGGTCAACTGGTCCTTCATATTTACCAACACCACAACACACCAGTTATATACTGTAGGGGATAGACTCATCACAGTGTAATCTACTTGGCTCCTCAAAACCGAGTGCAACCCAGTACTCCCCGTCGCTCGTGTAATGGTGAATAAAATGGTACATAGGGTCAAGCAAACTACGTGACTAATTGACAGCTTATTGATTCTCTTCTATGTTCTCGGGTGACTGTAGCGGGCTACATAGACATTCGCCTAATCTGCACCACCCCTCTTGCCACCTACCAAGACTATGGTGGCCCCATTTTGAAACAATCTCATTAGAAAGTAAATATCCTCAATCTCCAAGGTTAATATATGATGTCATACAACAAAGTGTTGTTGATATGCATCCCACATATCAACCAAACTTTGTAACATGATTGGTTGCACTCGCATGTTCTAACATAGGAAGAATTTCAGTAATCCACAGTTCCTTAAAGCATCTAAAGTAGGAGGATCATCTAAGGAGACATTATCATTCTCTTCATGTTTGTGTTCTCTCCACTCCAACATTGTTCCTCAAACCTTCCAAAAACACCAATTTGTTTTCAGAACCCATTCCTATACAATACTCATCAAATTGTTTTCAAAAAATTATAAAAAATACACTCAGTCACGACTTTCTTGAGTGGACAGGGTGACCGGTCGTGACCACTTTTTGTGGTCATGATTTGTATTGGTCGACAGTTTGACCGACTGCGACAATACTAGCCGGTCACCCTTCCATTCTACTATGGATGTGATCTATCACACCTTCCTCCTTCACGCATAGCGATCAAACCATTCGGTTGACCCCCAAAAAGAGGCCAACTGCAACCACGCAAACTCAAAAATTCCAGAATAAATAAATGCATAAAACACAAAAATGCAAGATGGGTTTTGTAATCTGAGCTCCAATCTGTTGTTTGTTGGATGAAAGGTACAATATATTTTGTTCCTCTCTCTGCAATCATTGCTTCAATTTTTCACAAGAAAAGGGCTCTCCAAAGTTTCACCAAGGTAAATGGGTAAAATGAGGTAAAAACCCTATTTTTTAACCACAAATAGCTTCATCTTAACCTTGTTCACACTATAAAATAACTCTTTTTCTTCATGTTTGGATATTTATCCTTTTCTTTGCTCATGGCACCATACTCTAACCTTATTTTTGTCAGGAACACTATTGACCTAAGTTATGGAACCATTCTATGGAGTCTCTTTTAAGCTCTTTTTCGACTCCTTAAAAAAAAAAGGATCATTGAGTATGATTGTATTTTCACACTCCTATCATGGATTTGAAAAGATGTCCACCTGGTATAATTTTACCCCTTTTTTGGGCCATATGGACTATTTACGAAAAAGGAACACCTTATCCCTTGTGGTTAGGAGAGTTCTCCGTATTGTTTTAAACTTTTTCGGGTACAAGAGACTAAAATTTATGATAAAATTACCCCCATAGAGTCTTATTTAAGTTTTTCAGACTCCCTAAAATTGAAAACACTGGTGATCACAAACCTACCTGAGCTCGAGAAAAATCCACATGTAAGTATACATAGTTCTCTTTATGACCTTTTCAAACTCTCTAAATAAGTAAAAGCCATCGAGTTTTCCTTATTTGGACTCGTTAAAATTCACATTGAAGGACCCATTCATGGGACTAAACCCCTCCTTCCTTAGGTTCGTTAATAATACGTCAATGGACTCATTGCCATATGAGATATACCGAGCATCTTTTATCCTCCTCCAACTCATAAAACTAGAAAGAGGTACTCATCGATAATGGTGGGGAACTTTTAGAGGGTTTTTCCATCTTGTTGTCTTCATTAACTAGCAACTATCATTACTTTGTGTATCCCTTGAACAATGCACCTATTTTATTAGCTCATACAACAGTCGGGTTATCCATTTTGTCTCATTTGACCACCATTCCCATCATTGTGTCACGTTCCCCTCACCAGTCCATGAAAAATTATTCTGGTCTTCACTTGAGTTAATGTTGTCGAATCAAGCAATTTGTCATGCATACTTGTTCAAGGGAAGTCCTACATATGTCAGTCACCTGCCATCCCTTTATGCCTATTTATTGATTCCATCCCTGTGTTAGTTATTCTCCACTATTATCATTTTCACACCATCCGTATTTTCCTGTTTTGCGTCGATTGATGGGGGATACATCAAGGCCCTCCTTCGACAGATTTCATCCTGTCGACTTCAACACATTATCCAGGATTGAAATCTAGAAACCTTTTAGTACCCTGGAACTTGCAGACATCAGTGGAAGGTCTCCTCGCATTTCGACAGTGGGTTTTGCATCATTGACTCATGTATAATGAATTTACGTCTGTTCGATGTCAACTCCTTTATTCACACTTCGTATATTTTACTCGGTATCTTGGGTTCCATCATCATCATCATTGGTGGTTTACCTCATGTTTTTTAATGGTATACATTAATGACCGGTAATCAAGCGGTTTCTACCATGCTCGACATTAGCTCATTTATTCACATGTTGTAGATTCATACCATTTGGATTATGGACGAAAACCTTGGGCAAGATCACCCTCCTGTTAGATCACATTCTTTCCCAAGCTGCGATGGAGAATATTCATGAGCACTTCATCGATTACTCAGTTATTGAGTCATCTTACTTCTTTGTGTGACGTCACATAGATCCACATTTGCACTTGGTCATGGCTATGTTTTTACTTGCATATTTCATGGATCCACAATGTATACTTTCATGAGAATGAATCGAATCATGTTTTTTTCCCGATGGATCCATGGTGTACATTTTGTGGCCATCACTTGCGTTATGCATGGATTCACAGTGTATTTATGGCAGATATGATACCATATGTCTTAATGAGCATGGGAATGCCCACCTCGGAGATCATTTTTGCAGGACTGGTGATGCTCTTCTCCAAGCTCTTTGCCCACAGATCTACACCTTTTATTGATAAAGTATTTTGGCCATCAGACACCTCCTTAGACCTCACACTTTAAGGGACAACTATTATAGAATTATTAACACCCTAACGACTGAGACATCATCTCATAGAGGTCACCTACCCAATTCATGCATTTCTCATCATCTTCCCATTGAGTTTCTAGCCTAATCTTCCTTCGATCGCCCTTGTCATATCTCAAGCCCGCGACCGAAAGAGTTGGTTTCCCTTTCCAGACTTCCAAGTCATGGTTGGATCGCTCTATCTGTATACTTAGGTCATGATTGAGCCTAGAAGGTCCCATTTTTGTATTTGGTTGTGATGGATGAGACTTCTCTCTGATTTCTCAGGGTTTAGTTTCGAGAAGGCTTCTAGTATAAGATTGAATATCTTATCCCATTAACCATATGGTGTTATTTCTAAAGCCCTATAATAACCAATCCATTTCCATGGGAAAGGAGAGAAAGAACTAGTAAAGTTACTCTGGTGTTTTGGTGGCAAGGCGTGGGCAAGGAGATTAGAAGAAATATATCTCTTTAGTTTACACCTATAAGTTGTAATATTGCTTATTTGATTAATAGAAGATATGCTCGATCTTTCCCTCTAAATGATTGTTCATGTAAGTTTCTATGCTTATTGATAGAGAATTGATATATTTGTAGATCATGACATATTATCAAGCTTAGAAGCATCCTTTGTTCATATCTTTGTTCCTGTCTTAGGTATAGGAAGAGCCTAAGGGAGATCAACTCCTGCAGGGTACAAAATACCTACAACAAACATTCTCATGACATACATTTTTCTAGCATTGGTATAGATACCACAGTGCTCCTTACCCCTCAAAATTGAAACATGGGCAACTGTATAGAGAATATAATTAAAATAAACAGATTTAAGAGAAAATAATATGAAAGATGTAAGAGATACCCTTATATTAATATAATTCGAAGAATAAATCAATGTTCACTTGCCTCTTAATGTGGGACAACTTTTCACTGAGTAGAGCTCCAAATACACAATGTAAGACAAGACATTCCATACTCTCCTACAGAGATAATTTTAAGAACCCCCCTAAATTTATATGTATAATAAATGGGTGAATCCCCATGATACACAAGAAAAATTGAAGGCTATTTATCAATAATATAATATGTATATATAATTTCTTGGTGAATCTTTCAATGAATTATAAAATATTGTAAAATCTTGGTGAATCTTTCATTGAATTATAAAATCTTGGTGAATCTTTCATTGAATTGTAAAATATTGTGAAGTCTTGGCGATTTTTTTGATAAATTATAAAACCATATATGATAATAGAAAAATATACTAATTAAACTATAATATAGTCATTTTACATGTTTGGAAAAAGAAACACATTTTTTCCCTCCTCCAGATAATGTTGCAAGCATTAGTGGTTGTGTTTGTGAGGGTTCTTATTGTACATTCTTGCATATCCCTCTATCAATTTTGATGATATTTCACCGCAAAGTTCCTATTTGTGTTGGTTTGAAAAATAAACTTAGGTGGTATGGGGAATCTTTTGTATCTCCGTGACATACCTTTTGAACAATGGTTTGTTTTTCATTATTTTATTCATAATTAATGCTAGTTATCTTGTCCTATTTAGTTGTCAATGCCCCATCTATTAAGCAAAGCAGAGTATAATAGTTCTTATTCATAATCACAACAATAATATTGTTGTATGTCCAATCAAATGTGACATTAAAGAGGTTGGGGAAAGTTTGTTCCAAAGGTATACCAAAATATATGTTGAGAAAGTTTGTTCCAAAGGTGTAACAAAAGGTGATGTTTCTAACTCTAATTTTGACACCCTTGTTATAGTTTTGCAGTAACATAATAATATGTACAAGGGTATATCATTATGATTTTTTGGATATATTTTTTGTCTATCCAAAAAGAAAACAAACATGATCAGGCCTCAAGATTCACATATTTCATGCTTTGTCAATGTGTGATATTTTCATATTTTTTGAATTGTTGCTTCTTATTGAAAATATGTTTATAGTAACTTAACTCTAAGTCTGAGATGATTACTACTCTTTCCATTTCCATTGATGGAAATGCCATTGTTTCTTTCCTTAATTATATTGTGGCACAAATTAGTCTTCCTAATTATTTATTGATGTAAATTTATTTATCAAGAGGGATCAAAAGGACATTGATGGATGTCAAGACATTTTGTGAGAGTTATTTGACTTATACTTCTTGACTTTTGTTGTGGGTAGGAAGACATAGTTGAGGGTGTTGATGGTAAGGAATTCCATCATAGTGAATACATCGATGCAAGACCAACTTGTACATTGATATTGACCTTTTTTGGGTCATGTATGTCTACTAGAATAAGCATAGTGTGGAATTCCTAACTATAGTTTTCCCCAAAATATCCTTGCCTCTAGTGGTGTTAATGCCTGTATATGTGTTGATCTTTGAAGTAGTCCATAAGAATGAAGTTTTACCAGAGGAAAAAATGAAAAATAAGTTCATTGTTAAGAACAAAGCCTCTCACCAATTGAGGGAAAGGTGAGAAATTTCAATGTAGTGAATGCTATATTCTTGTTAAATAACTTGTTTACATGGAAATCCGTTGAAGCCAAATCCACAAAACCTTGAACACTTATATCACTCTTAAATAGAAGTATGTCTACGTCAATTTGCACTTAGAAAGGCTTCAACCTTAAAAATGTCTATGCAACTAGAGTTTACAATGTTGATGTTATCAACAAGGTTAATCACATCATAACTTGAGCAAACTATCAATAAATATAAATATCAGTGTAACTTTTAATGTGCCTCATTGATTATTGTTTGAATGGATATCAAGGGGTCTTACTCCCCTTTAGTTGAGATCTTTGGGCTAGTATCCATCCAGATTAAGGTACACGAAATCTATTATTATTATAAGAGATTTCGTTATCATAATAACAGCGCTGGCAAAATGTTGGTCCTGCCAACCGGCAACATAGTCGCAACAAATATACAATAATAAATAATATAGGAGACATGTGAAGCTGATTTTACCTGCTGATTTGTATCGTTTATACATCAATATGGTCAATGATTAGTGACCTTTTAACCACCCATTCCATTTTTGTTGGCGTGATAGCTTCTTCTTGTCCTTGACACGCATTTTAACATATTAGCATTTTCTTTGATTACATTAAATCTAGCTCACGCTAATAAATTCAGTGTAAATATAGTGAAATCCATGTACATAATAATTTTAAGTTTATAAAGTAGACCGTGGTTTATTTAGTCTTTTTTTTACACACATTTTCTCAGATTACATTCAATTTTAATTGAATAATAATAAGAGAAATATCAAATTCCCTCTTAAATATATATTAAGAATTCTAAAAATTATTTAGTATTTATTTTATATAAACGATTCCAAAATGTATTTGATCTATGAAAGTGTAGATAAGATATGTAAAAATAATATTGTGAAATATTGTTAAGAATTCTAAAAATTATTTTATATTTATTTTACATAAACGATTCCAAAATGTATTTGATCTATGAAAGATAGATAAGATAAGATATGTAAAAAGAATATTGTGAAATATTGTTAATGAATTTTTTAACAATAGAAAATCAATATGTAAAAAAACTTTAAATTTATGAATTAGATGATGTTATTGTCTCAATAAATTTTAATACATTAAAAGAGAGAAGAAATTTATTAAATAATTTCATATAAAATAATATAGTACTCATTGAATATGTTTTTGTATGTCTGAATTTCTCTGCACACTTTTGATCACCTCTGCACGAATGTGAACATAAGGGGAAAAGCCCCCTCTTACCGCAACATCGCCACTAATGATTCAGAGAACTCGTGGGCTTACAGACCGTCCTTTGAGCTTCCCTTGCACATACGAGACAAATATCTACAGGATGAGATGGATATAAGCAAAGTATCGAATATGGATGCTGAGTCCTCACATCCAAAAACAATTCGGGTCTAGACACTCGGAAAATGTATCCCGCAAGCCCCGGTTGCACCCAGGTACGTCATCAAAACCACCAGGATATTGGATCATACACAGTTCATGAGAGACCATGCCCTCATAGGAAAATTCCTAGGTCTCTAGCCCTCAGAAAAGGACCTAAATCGCTAGATCACAACGTGGTGGAACCCCAAGGGAGACTATGAGCTCCAACTAAGCTCCAAAGGTTTCTTCACAGTAATATTCTACAACCTGGAAGACAAGGACATGATCTTTCAAGGGGGACCATATTTCTTCAATTCGGCTAGCCTCTACCTTCGCTTCTAGATAGACCGCTTCTACCTAGAAAAGGAAAACTTCTCATACGCACCGGTATGGATTTGCCTCTATTCCCTACCTCAAGAGTTCTAGTTAGAGGAAATTTTACTCGGCATAGGAAACACCCAGGGTAAATATGTCAAATATTTTGAAGCTACCAAACAGAGAAAAAACACCTCTTACACAAAGATATGTGTCTATATGAACATCTCCAAAGCTTTGCTAGGCACAGTTACCTTAGAATACCAAGACGAGAAATGGGCCCAAACCATAGACTATGAAAACATTCCTTTCAGATGTCCAAAATTCCATGAACATGGACACCTTTTTAGAGACTTTCCTCTCAATGCCCCCCCCAAGAGGGAAGCTGAAGAGAAATCAAAGGAAGGATTTAACCAGGTGAAAAATCGAAGGAGACAAGCGCAGAAGAAGCCCACTACCAACAACGAAAAAAAGAACCCAAATAATAATTCATTTGAAGCCCTCAACCACCTCCCAGAGGAAGAAGAAGTGGAAAACCCCCATAAGACCACAGGGACAGATCCCAGAAAGCACAAGGAAGACTAGTCATCACAAGAGTATCAAACCCCAGTAAACCAAGCAGATCCACAGAGTCACCCAATCTCAGGGAAGGAACCAGAAAGAGAGGAAGACATAATCATGGAAATGGATGAGCAAGACCTAGCAAAAATTGACCTAGACAGGTTAGAAGAAGCACTCAACAAGAAGGATCTCCAAACCTTACCAGAGGAACAACTCAGGAAAGTTCACAAAGTATTTATGGACTCATCAGCAGGGGCTACATCAAGGTTGGGGATCAACACAGACCCAAACCAAGATCCAAGAAAATACCCAAAAGAAAACAAGCGACGAGACAAAAAATCGACTCATCAACTAATAAAGGAAGCAAGGAACTATATGATCAAATCGGGACAGATTCACAAGATCTCAGAGAGATCCTTTTCCCACCCACCTAATTGTTAACTATGAATATCCTCACCTGGAATATCACAGGCCTAAATGGAAGATCCAAACAAAGGATTCTCTGAAACTGCATTAAAATGGAAGACCCTAATATAATCTTGATACAAGAAACAAAATGTGCAGGGAAAACTGCAGAAGATATCATCAAAAGATGTTGGCATAATTCTGAATCCTATCAAATGGACTCAAAAGGGGTTCCAGGAGGCCTGGTCATCCTATGGAATCATGCAATAGTAATCCTTGATCAAGGCTTCTCCACTCTGTGCACCATCACAATGCACTATAGAGCCATCGTCTCAGATAAGGAAGGAATGATCACAAATGCCTATGGACCGCAGAACAACCAAGACAAAGACCTCTTTCTTAAAAACTTGGCTTACCTAGGTTCCTTAGAGGAGGGTAAATGATGGATAATAGGGGGAAACTTCAACATGATTCTCATGATGTAGGATAATCGAGGGGGAAAAAAGCGCTTGGAGCAGGATAGGGAAAATTCCAAGAACTCATAGAGAACCTCAGACTGGTAGACATTGAGAATAGCAATGGCACCTACACCTGAACCAAAAAAAGATCAGGTCACCATCAAACAACCAATAGGCTTGATTGCTTCCTCATCTTAGAAAATATACTCTTGGAAGGCCCCCTAGTAGATTCCAACATCCTCTTGAAGGCAGGTTCGGACCACTGGCCGATTCAGCTCTGGATTGACACTATTGCCACCCCCAAGCTTAAACCCTTCATATTTGAAAAGTTTTGGCTCTCCCATCCAAATTTCTAGGAGTTAGCTCATCACTGGTGGAGCAATGTTAAAACACATATGGGTACAAAAATGTATTTCTTCCAGCAAAAACTCAAACATTTTAAACAACAGGTGCACAAATGGAACAAAGAAGTCTTTGGGAAAAATTTCTAGGAGAGGAAAATACTGGAATGGAAACTAGAAAACCTTCAGGGACAATTCATTCAAGAAGGATACACAATCACTCAACAGCAAGAGGATAGTGAAATCAAAAGGCAACTAGAAGAAAGACACAAGCAGGAATAAATCATGTGGAGACAGAAATATCGGGTTCAATGGCTCAATGAAGGAGAGAATAACACCAAATTATTCCACCATTCTATGATCCACAAACACCTTATCAATCACATCATGAAGTTGGATGACTCACAAAGCAACACCATGTTAAATCATCAAGAAATAACACACGAGATGATAGACTTCTACAAGGATATCCTCTCAGAACCCAAGGTGGACCACACCTCAGAAATAGAGAGGGTGACCCAAAATATCCCAACTATAATCACCCAAGAACAAAATAAATCTCTCATGACACCAATAACACAAGAAGAAGAGGATCATGATATTCAGGAGTTACCCACAGACAAGGCTCCAGTTCTAGATGGTTTCACAATGGACTTCTTCCACTTTTGTTGGCCAATGTTAAGGGAGGAAGTGTGGCAACTGGGTGAGGAATCACGCAGCTCAGGAAAATTTCTTCCAGCACTAAATACCACTTTCCTCACCCTAATACCCAAAGAAGAAAGAGTCACAAATCCGAAAAACTTCAAACCCATATCTCTTTGCAACGTGATCTACAAAATCATTTCCAAGGTCATAACTCTAAGACTCAATCCAATTCTACCCTTCATCATCTCCAAGGAGTAATCAGGATATGTCGAAGGAAGGAAAATCATGGATAGTGTCATTCTTGTCCATGAAATCATTCACTCGCTCAAAATCACTCACACTCCAGGTATGCTTCTAAAACTTGACCTTTCAAAAGATTTTGACAAATTAAGATGGAAATACATGAAAGCGCTCTTATCGGCTTTCGGTTTCAACAAGGATTGGGTCTCTTGGATAATGAACCTCATATCCTCAACCTTTTTCTCAATCCTCTTTAATGGCATCCCCTCTCAAACCTTCTCCCCCTCAAGAGGGATAAGGCAAGGCGACCCTCTCTCCCCTTTTCTCTTTGTCATAATGGTTGAAGGTCTAGGACGCTATATCAAGGCCTCAATTCAAAATGGATCCCTCCAAGGCCTCCCTCTTCATGGATTACAACTAACAACCTCCCACAGCCAATTTTTTGATGACACGCTACTAATGAACACCCCCACCATGCAAGAAGCAATTAAACTAAGCTCCATCCTCTCTAATTTCAATGAAGCCTCTGGCACCACCTTTAATCTGGCCAAATTGCAGCTCTTCTTTTTCAATAATCCTGTGGCAATCCAACATCACCTTTCTCAAATTTTGAATACCCTGTCTGCACTTTGCCCTCTCGATACCTGGGACTCCCTCTTTCTGACTCAGCAACCAGAAACATCTCCTAGGATTCTCTCCTACTCTCCATCACCAACCATCTTAGGAACTAGACCTTTCCCTCCTTCAACCTTCCATCCATAATCATTCCCTTAAAGTCAGTCCTCCAAGCCATTCTATCTTACCTAATCTTATTCCTAGTTGCCCCCCAACCAATCATAAAGAAAATAAGGAATCTGCAAAGAAAATTTCTATGGCATGGACACAACTCGAAAAAAAAATGGGCCCTAGTCAGCTGGGACAAAGTCTGCAAGCCCAAATCTTCAGTTGGTCTAGGCCTCTGGGAGCCTGGTAAATTAAATAACACCATGAGAGCAATAATTTGGTGGAGATGGCTCAAAACTCCACCAGATATCTGGGAAAAACTCTGGAAATGAAAATATGCCCCAAATACGCACCAAAGTAAACTTATAAGAATGCAGGGGAAAATTCAAGTCTCTAACATCCGGAATGCGGCCTAGAAAAATCGACCACTCATATAGGAACATGCTTTTTGGGAATTTAGCAATGGATAGAGTTCCCTATTCTAGACAGATTCCTGGAAGCAAATGCCACCCCTACGACTAGAATAAAATATCCAATCCTACGGAAATCATATTCAAGATCTTGCCACTCTCAAAGTGTCATATTTGTGGACAGAAACTCCCAGCAGCTCTCCCTGGCGAAGCTGGAAAACTACTCATTAGGAACTCCAAGTGGAAATGAACTGTGACCTGCAACACTGGAAAAATGATACAACCCAAAGAAGAATCTGGAAAAGAACAGACCAAGACATTCTCAGATGGGGATACACACCTCATGGAAGATTTTCTCTCAAGGAGGGATACACTCTTCAGGAGAATTTCCATAACCATTAGAAAGACAACATTTGGACAACAATATGGAAATCAAAACTCTGGCCCAAAATCTCTACTTTCCTCTGGCTTCTACTCCAGAACAAGATATTAACCTAGGACAATCTCCAAATATGAGGTTTCATTGGCCCATCGATCTAACATCTCTGCCTTCTCCAAGCATAAACCATGGAGCACCTCCTAAATAAATGTCTACTCAGTGAGAACATATTGAACCGGGCCACTCAGTTCATGAGAAGAACCAAATAAGTTAAAAACAACATCATAAATACCATTAGGGATTGGGGCTCCGGTTCCTCCAAAATTTCTATCCTGAATAAATCCTGGAAACTCTTGCTGGGATTCATAGTTTGACAACTATGGAAAGAGAGAAACATAATAATATTTCATTCCCAGCCATCTCCTCCCACCCTCCTCTGGAATACAATCCTCCTGCATCTCCATGAAACTCTTCAGCTACAAATATTGACCAAAGAATACTTCCCCACTGACTCAGGTGAGCTCTCACTCCTCAACTCTTGCGGCTTCACATTTTCACACTCCACCTCTCCTCAGAAGTCCCCTCTAATTTAAAAATCCCTCAGTCCCTCTAAGTAGCTCCCCCCCGCTAGGATTCCATAAGGTCAACTTTGATGGCGCATCAAAAGGAAATCTAGGACACACAGGCTATGGAATGGTCATAAGAAATAGATTAGGCCAAATTCAAAGCCTCATTGCAGAAAATCTTAGATGCGACACCAACAATTTAGCAGAAATTTGGGGTCTCATCAAAAGAGTGCAAATGGATCTAGATAAAAACCTCACTTGTCTGATCATTGAAGGAGACTCCAAAATCATAATAGACTTGGAAACAAAAATCCTGAATGGTAGAGATCCAAGGAAAATCACTCCCAGTTGGCGCCTCCTTCGCCCTCTTCATAGCTTCCAGGATCTTCTCAGACCTTCTCTAACTCTAACCCCTTCACACATTCGACGAAGTGCAAACAAAGTTGCAGAGAAAATGGCCAATTCAGGGGTTGACTTGATGCAGGAGATCATTATCCACGATTCCAGGCAGTCCCAAAGCTCACCCCTTTGGATCCAATGCGAGGAGATTGCCCAACTAGGTGGCCCCAATCCGGATGGGGTGCCACCTTTGTCTACTTAGAATTTCTTCCATGTCAGAAATGACCATAATCTCAGGAGAGAGGGAAACCGTAAGCGTCAGTGCATAATATCATCAGTCAACGGATGATTTCGGAACCTCCACAACTGGGAGTCAGGAGCACGAAGGATGTTGTTTCCCAAAGTCGCGAAGTCATGAAAAGAAAGAGTGCATCTGGACCGTTGGTGCTAAAGGATATCTGGACCGTCGATCTCGTCCCATTGATCTAAAGTGAGAAAATTTCAGGAACTCAACTATCGGGAGTCCAAAGCATGAAGGAAACTATTTCCCAAAGTTGTGAAATCGTGAAATGCGAGAAGAGATCTGGACCATTTTTACTAGAAGAGATGTGGACCATCGATATGGTCCCATTGATTTGATGCGAGAAAAATTTGGGAACTCAGCTATCGGGAGTCCGAAGCATGAAGGCAACTATTTTCCAAAGTCACAAAATCAAGAAATGTGAAATCGGGAAAAGTGAGAACAGATCTGGACCATTGGTACTAGAAGAGATCTGGACCGTCGATCGGGTCCCATTGATCTGATGCAAGAAAATTTCAGTAACTTGGCTATCGGGAGTCTAAAGAAAGAAGGTATCTATTCTCCAAAGTCGCAAAATCGTGAAATGTGAAAGCGCGAAAAGAGAGAACAGATCTGGACTGTTGGAGCTCAAGGAGATCTGGACTCTTGGTCTGGTCCCATTAATTTGATGCAAGAAGACTTCGGGAACTCAACTATCGGTAGTCCACAACATGGAGGGAGTTGTCTGCCCAAGTCGCCAAGTCGCGAAACGCGAAATTGTGAAATGCGAGAGAATATGGACTGTCGTTCTAGTCCCAAAGGACTCGCTGATGGCATTTTTGTGTAAGTAGATAGGCTACAGGTCTTTTTTCTGAGCTTTCAGTTGGAATTAATATAAGGATACACTTTTATTCATAAAAAAAAAACATAGTACTTATTCAAAATCCATGTGCAAACGAATCTATAATTCTCTCTCAAATGCAGAAGCAAATGAATTTACGATTATTTTTATTAAAATCAATATCTTTAAAAGATTAGAAATTTGAATAAATTTAAATTTTTAACTATATAAAAAATGAATAGATTCAAATTAGAATTAAAAAATAAAAGTTAAAAATTTCAATAAAGTCAAATTATTAATTATAAAATAGTTAAATATTAATACAAGGGAACTGCAAGCTAATGATGGTTTCTAGTGACATGTTTATTAATTTGAATATGGTGTAAAAAGATGAAAAGTAGGAAATTGAATTAGTTTTATGAATATACAAGTTTTATTTATAGATATTGTGAATAACTATGTGAAATTTGATTTTTTCTAACATTGCTATGTTTTTTTCCAGCAAAATATAAGGTATATTTTATATTCTTCTAGGTGTTGAGTACCTTAACGATGGAATTTTATTCCAAAAACTTGTATAATTGGTGTATTTTTTGCAAATTTATAATATTAATTTTATATATTTTTAAATTATGAAAGTCAATATATCCTTGAAATTACAAAGCCTTTTGTTTGCGCAGGCTAAGAGGGTCTTTTTTTTTTTTTTTTAAGTAAG
>SNQJ01S0000255.1:181963-202856 GCA_010110895.2 Picea sitchensis
GCGAGGGGGGGATATATGGCCTAAATGTGCATGTAATGTGTAAATACATATGTAATAGGGTCGACCTAGTGATAAAGGGGCCTCATGTGAAAGTGTGCATAGGTATATATAGAGGTCTTGTATTCATTATTTGGAGGGGTGAATTGTGAAGTATGAAAGGTATTTGGTTATTTAGAAGGGTTTCCCCTATTCTTTAAGGAGTTATTGGGTAACTTATTTATCTTGGAGTTGTGCTCCACACTCACATTTTGTACATGGTGTGTACTTCCATTATTTTATGATATTTGTAAGGATTTGGTTCATGACAATGTTCCATATATAAAGAACATATGGTGATCATCCATTAAAGGATGCATCCCTTTTATAATAAATAACTATTTATTATTATTATTATTATTTATTATATATTATTTAATAATCAATAATCATATTATTGATTATTAATTTAGGAGAATGTTTTCCCGATGTTTTCCAAAAATCAACATGAAGGTAGTTTTGATCTAATATGGTAGTGAAACTAAAATATGATTGTAAACATAAAAACTATCTAAAAGGGAAAACATTTTAGATCCAACTACTCTTTGCAAAATTTGTCCCATAAGTGGAACATGGTAGTTGTATTTTTATGAAGCTTTGTTTAAATTCTGCAAGTCAATACAAATTCCGATATCCCATTTATTTATTGTAACTAGAACTTAATTTGAAACACATTATGAATTCCTAACTGCAAAAATAATCTTAGCTTGTAATAATTTGTTCAATTCCTTCTTGATTTGAAGCTCAGGATTGGGGTGCATTTTTCTAAGTTTTTGTTGCACAAGTTTAAACTCTTTCATAGTAGGAATAACATGTTGGACGATTTCTATGTCATATACCTTAATATCATTGTAACTCCATGCAAATATGTCCTTATATTCCTTGAAAATTTTGATAAATGCATTACGTTCAGACAGAGAACAATTTATTCGTAAATTAATATTTTAGGGATTTTGATAAGTTCCTAAATTTATTACCTCATATTTCATTGAGGAACTAAAAGTTTTACAATTCGTTTTGTCTTTAATTTTTATCTTGCAAATAATAAAACTTTTCTAAACTTACCACTAATTTTGGGATTCCATTTTTTGTATTTGATGAATAATCTAGAGAGATTTCATTTATTTCCTCAATGTGTTGATTTTCATCTATGACAGAGTCTTTGAAAGTGCATTCTTGTGTAATAAATATTAAAATCTTGTCATCATCATCATCAAATACCCGCCAGTTTGTGATGTTTTCTGGCACTGAGGGCTTGAAAATCAATTCAATAGAAAATTTATCAGGATATAAATTTGCTGATGGAATCAAACATGAAGTAGCATTAGCAATACAATCATCATCTACATTTAATTTCCATGACATAGAGATAATATCAAAGGAATCAAAATTATCAATCAAATTCAATACCTCATATTGGTACTTCTTTAGGCGATTAGAAACACAATGTATCATTTTATTCACCTGTTTGGTTACGATTTCATAATCACTAACTACTCTTATTGATTTTATTTTTAGATCTATTGCTTTTTAGAGACCTTGAATATGGGCCTCATATTTTTCAATATTATTGGTACAATTAAACGCGAGTTTACATGCTATCAAAGTATTATTTCCTGAAGGATATTTGAGATGCATCATGCACCTGCACCTTCATTTAATTTAGATACATCAAAATACAAAGTCCAACATTATTTTATTTTAACCCAATCAACATTCTCTAATTTTGGACAACTAGATTTAGTAACTTGAGTAAAATGTAGGATTTCAAAATGAAAACGTGATTCTATAAAAGGTGAGGGTTCTACAAGAAAATTATTGAAGAACAAGTCAGTGAAAAAATTTCCCAATGTTGAATTTGAAAACATTATCGGTTCCTTGGGATCATTTAAATCAATGAAAGTATGTTTCATGTTTTTCTCTCATTTTATCTTTATTTGATTTGGTCAAACATTGAATGGTAAACACAGATGTGACCAATTAGTTGAAAAATAACCATGTAATTTTTCTAACCAATCTCTAATCAAAATAAAACCATATGATTAGGGAATATCAACTACTATAATATCAATTATTCGATGGATTTTAGGATTTGAATATAACCTGATTAAGTCATTTTTAATTCTCCTAAAAATTTAGCATTTGACCTATCAAGTTGTACAATTTGTATAGAATACTACTTAGGCTCTATGTTCAGATTTTTGCACACCAAGTAAGGCATGACATTAGATGAATCCCCTGAATTAACTAAACAATTGTGTACATTTCTATTGAAAATTTCAAAGGTCAAAATAAATGGAGGTGTATGTGAACCAAATTTATTTCCAATTAGAGAAGCATTGACATTAGATGAAATATTTTGAGTTTCGTTCTCCTTTTCATATTTGAATTCAAAATCATGAATTACCTTATTTTTCTTCTATATTAATTTAGTTAATTCATAAAGAGAAATATTGGCTCTATTCTTTTTCATATCTTCTATGGGGTCATAATGAAGAGTATCGAAAGAAATAGTTGATTTTTGTTTTTAGTGGAATTCAACCTATTTGAGGAAACCAATTTCTTTGGGGGAGAAGAAGTAGTTGGGGAGACATTTGCTTCTGGTTTGAGAAACACATATTTCTTCAGATAATTCTTATTCATCATCATATATTATTCCGTGAGTAACATCCCATATTATATTGATTGATGAATCTATATTTTGATCATCCATTTTCTCTTCTTGATTAGATTGTCCTTCTTCTTCTTCTTCCATTGAAAAAAAACTTTAAACATGTTAATAAATGTTGGACAATTTTTTTTCAAAATGACTGGCTTCATGCGCTTGACAATAATGATCCTGAGAAAACTCCTCAATATATATTTCTCTAGGGAAAGTATTTGGGTTATTAGGAGGTATATAATTTCTATTGAAAGAAGGTTTACATGGTCTCCTATATGATAGACTTTCTCCTATATGATAGAAACCGTGAAAGAATCTGAGCCGTTCAATGGGAGGAGGACATGTGTCGCTAGATCCTCTCTATCGGGGATTCGAACATCGCGGTTCAGAGAAGGAATTCCTTCGACTTCGCGAGTGGAGAAGTCGCGAGAAGATCAGGACCATCCATTCGAAGAGGACATGTGGCATAGACCTAAGGATCTCGCGAACTCAGAGGTTCGCAAGCTGAGAGCCCAAGAATTGGGTGCTCCAAGTCGCGAGTCGCGAAATCATGAGGAGCGAGGATAACCGTCGAATCCAGGTCATGGGAGGACCGTTGGATCAAGAACCCCATCGTATTTCATGCATTCGGGGGTTCAGAAGTTGAAAGGAGTTGTTTTTGACATCAGAAGTCGCAAAGTGCCGAAAGCTGAGGCACAGAGGAAACACGTGGAAGAACCACAAGGTGGTCCCAAGAAATAGACTGGTGGACACACGTCACCTAGTGGAATGGGTCAACACTTTGTTGACTCTCGCATATTGAGAATTCATGAAGTAAGAGCATGAGGGCTCAACGTTGAAACATGCGAAGTGTTGAGTAGCGAGAGGAGCTTGCGTGAAGCTTAGCCGGTGGTCACACATAGAGGGCACTGATGAAAGAAGAGCTATACCCATTTTGCGATCTCGGGTATCGCGAGATTGGAGAGGAAGAGTCGAGAGCCACGAGTCACGAACTCGCGAGATTGTGAGTTGCGAAAAAGGACTTGTGGATCGACAAATTGCAGATTCCAACGAAGAATTGAAAGGAGCCACTTCGGCTAAAAGAGATAGAGAACGATCCTGTGAGAAAATATCGGTCCTGAGGGATGATAGGTATGCGTCAGTTTGGTATCAGAGCCCAGAAAGATTTCTTTTCTTTCTGTAGCAAGGAAAAGAAAGATTCACCATGTAGCCATGAAGGAGAGACATGCAAACACCCGATCCACCAGAGGAGAGGGAAATGTCGAGAGGAAGGGGTAGGCAGATGCCTGATCCAACCATGGAAAGAGAGATGCGTGACTTACGCACGAGAATCAAGGACATGGAGACAGCACAGAGGTGCATGACCGATGTTGGAGATGTCAATGAATCTAAAAGTGAAGATGAAGCTGGACATGAAGGAGAAGAAGTTGCAGCAGAAGATGCAGCAAATGAATGCTTGATTAGGGTTGTTGCAAGAATGGGTGCTAAGGCAAAAATGGATATTCCAGTATATGAAGGAAACCTGGATGTTGAAGATCTTCTAGATTGGATTAGATCTCTGGACACATATTTTGACTATGAAGATGTCGAGGAAGACAAAAAGGTCAAACATGTTGTCACAAGATTGAAAGGACATGTAGCATTGTGGTGGGATGAGCTACACGCTGACAGATGCTGCAAAGGCAAGCAAAAGATCAAGAGATGGGATAGGATGATCGTAAAGATGAAGGAGAAATTCATTCCTAGGGATTACCAAATTACTCTGTTTCAGAGAATACAGAATTTGAGACAGAAGTTGATGTCAGTGAAGGAGTACACTGAAGAATTTTACAAGCTGAACATCAGGGCAGGTCATTGTGAAAGTGATGATGAAAAAGTTGCTAGGTACATGAATGGTCTGAGATATGACATTTAGGATGAGATGAGCATGATGACCATCCGAACGGTGGAAGATTCTTATCATATGGCTCTAAAAGATGAAGAGAAGTTGAGTCGAAAACAAGGTCAAAGAGGCCGAGGGAGAAGTCAAGCCAAAGGCAAATCAGTTTCCCAGGATAGAAGTCAGAAACCCAAGGAAGAGTGGAAGAAACCTCAGACTCAAACTAAGAGAGGTGGAAGCTCACAGAGAGGGAAACATACTGAACAGAGAGGTCAGTATGCTGATGGAAACATTTTTCCTCGTACCAGAGGCAGAGGAAGAGGAAGAGGTGGAGTGGTGAAATGATTCACATGTGGAAAGGTTGGACACAAGTCTTATGAGTGTCTAGACAAAAAGAAAGAAGGTGGTGAAACTCACATCGCCGAAGCAAAAAGGTGAAATGTTGAGGAAAAGGATGTTGAAGGCGGAAGATCGTTGATGATGCAAAAAGTTCTCTTAACACCAGAGAAGGAGGTGGAGAGTTCGATGCAAAGGAACGATCTTTTTCAGACTACTTGCAAAACCAAGGATAAGGTATGCAAGGTCATTGTGGACAGTGTTAGCACATATAATCTCGTTTCTACAGAGATGGTAGAAAAGCTGGAGCTAGAGACTATTGAACATCCAAGCCCATACAGAGTTTCGTGTCTACAAAAAGGACATCAGGTAAATGTCACTAAAGAATGTTTAGTTGAGTTTAAAATAGGAGGGTATAAAGATGAAATACCCTAGGATGTTATTCCCATGGATTTTTGTCATATATTGCTCGGTAGACCACGACAATATGACAGAAATGTGATTCATGATGGGGGGAAGAACACATAAACCCTAGAGAAGAATGGGAGAACTCACATGTTGTTGTCGATTAAGGACAATGCGGTGAAAACTGAAGTAAGCAATGTTGTACTTCTCATGAGTGGGAAGGAACTTCTTACAGAGTTTAAGAAGAGGGAGGAACCGCAATTCATTGTGGTTAGGAAGCCTAAGATTGTTTTAACCTATACAAGGGTAGATGATTTACCGGAAGAGGTTTAGAAACTGTTGGAAGAGTTTGTTGAAATAGTAGTGGATGAACTACCTCGCTCGTTGCCACCGATCAAAAGTGTGAGTCATCATATTGATCTCATACCTGGATCTAGTTTACCAAACAAATAAATGTACATATTGACGCTGCAGGAGAATAAAGAAGTCAAAAGACAGGTGCAGGACTTAATGGACAAAGGGTTGGTTAGAGAAAGCTTGAGTCTGTGTGATGTTCTGACAGTGCTCAGTCCGAAGAAAGACAGAGGATGGAGGATGTGTACTGACTCGAGGGAAATCAAAAATATAACCATCAGGTACAGATTCCCATTGCCAAGGATGGATGATTTGATGGATTGCTTAAGTGGGGCCAAATTTTTTTTGAAGATTGATTTGAAAAGTGGATATCACCAGATTCGTATGAGAGAAGGAGATGAATGGAAGACATCCTTCAAGACTAACGAAGGGTTGTATGGATGGCTTGTTATGTCGTTTGGATTAACGAATGCACCAAGTACTTTCATGAGGTTGATGAACGAAGTCCTAAAGGACTTCATTGGAAAATTTGTCATTGTGTATCTTGATGACATACTGATTTTCAGTAAAACAGAGGCAAAGCATCTGAAACATTTGGCTACAATGATGAAGAGGCTACAACAAGAGAAGCTACTGATAAATATGAAGAAATCTTCATTCGTGAAGACAGAGCTCATTTATTTGGGTTTTCTTATTTCTGCAGATAAGTTGAGGATGGATCCAGATAAGGTCGAGTTAATTAAGAATTGGCCATCACCAAAGAGTATATTTGAGGTGAGAAGTTTTCATGGATTGGCTAGTTTCTACCGGAAGTTCATCAGGAATTTCAGTGGAATTAGTGCACCAATGATGGACACAGTGAAGAAGAGACATAAGTATTTTCACTAGACAGAAGAGGCTGAGAAAAGCTTCAATTTGTTGAAAAGGAAAATCACGGAACAACCAATTTTGGTGTTGCTGGATTTTAAAAAGACATTTTAGGTAAAATGTGATGCAAGTGGATTTGCAATAGGGGCAGTTTTGAGCCAAGAAGACAGGCCGATAGCATAGTTCAGCGAGAAGCTGAATGAAGCGAAAATGAAGTACTCCACGTATGACAAGGAGTTCTATGCTATTATTCAGGAATTGAAGAAATGGAGACACTATTTGATCCCCAAGGAGTTTGTCTTATACAGTGACAATCATGCTTTGCAATTTGTGACTCAACAGGAGAAGTTGAATCAAAGACATGTAAAATGGGTTGAGTACATGCATAACTTTACTTTTGTAATTAAGCATATTTCTGGAACTGCTAACAAAGTTGATGATGCTTTGAGCAGGAAATGTTTATTGTTGCAAGAGTTTAGAGTCAAAACACTGGGTTTTAATGATCTCAGGGACATGTACATAGATGATCCAGATTTTAAAGAGGGGTATGAAGCAGCTGAGAATCCAATTCTCAGGGACAAAGGTCAATGGATAGAATACATGATCCAGGAAGGATTACTATTTAAGGGTAATCAACTTTGTATTCCAAAATGCTCCATGAGGGGGAATTTGCTGAAGGAGAAACATAGTGGAGGATTGGTCGGGCATTTCGGTCATGACAAGATGTTCTCAAAGTTAAACGAGTCATATTTTTGGCCAGGAATGAGAGCAGACGTCAAAAGATTCGTGGACAGATGCAAAATTTGTCAACATTCAAAAGAGAAGAGGCAGAATGCAGGATTTTATCAACCGTTACCCATACCTAACAGGTTGTGGGATGAAGTTAGTATGGACTTCATATTGGGGCTGCCGAGAACACAAAGAGAGTTTGACTCGATCTTTGTAGTGGTAGATAGATTTTCTAAGATGGCACACTTCATACAATGTCAGAAAACTAGTGATACAACTCACATTGCGAATCTTTTTTTCAAAGAAGTTATTCGACTTCACGACTTACCAAGGAGCATATTTTTGGATCGAGACACCAAGTTCGTGGGACACTTCTGGAGAACCTTATGGAAAAATCTGGGAACAAACTTGTCGTTCAATTCAGGTTATCATCCTCAGACGGATGGACAACCAGAAGTTGTGAACAAAAGTTTGGGAGACTTGCTGAGAAGCTTGGTGACAGAACACCACAGTCAGTGGGACAATATTCTTCTACAGGCGGAATTTGCTTACAATAATTCAATCAACATAAGCACAGGGCACAGTCCATTCCAAATTGTATATGGGACATAGCCAAGAGGAGTATCTGAATTGAGGGATTCATAACAGAATGAAACTAGGAGTGCTAGTGCAGAGGATTTCACAGAAGAAATGAAGGAACTTCACAGCCAGGTGAAGGAGCGATTGCATAACTTGACCCAAGAGTATAAGCGCAAAGAATATCAACACATGAGACAACTTCAATTTGAGGTTGGTGATTTGATTCTGGCACATCTGAGAAAGGAAAGATTCCTGAAGGGGACATATAACAAACTGAAGATGACGAAGATCAGACCATGTAGGGTCTTGAAGAAATTTGGGGCAAATACTTATGAGATTGAATTACCTAATGGGATCAGAATTTCTCCGATATTCAACGTCTCATATTTGTACCCATACAAAGTTGAGGAAGAAGGAACAAGTGATGAACAACAAGAGGTTCATTGGACTAAATAGATGCCAGTTGCAGAGAATCCACAGATGGAAAGCATACTAGACAAAAGAGTTAGCAAAAGGACTAGAAGAAAGGAATATTTTGAATACTTGGTCAAGTGGAAGAGACATCCAGTTGAAGATGCCAGCTGGGAGAATGAAGTAGAGATCCAGAAGCATGGACAGACTGTGCAAGAGCTCATGGATAGGAGCAAATTAAAATTTTCAGGCGAGGGAGTATGATGCAGGAGCATCACCAGCATCAAGCGAGCGAAGGACAAATGCCAACGCATTTTGGCACATGAGGAATTGTTTGAAATGTTTTTGAAGTTTGATACGCCAAACTTAAATGAGACAATTAAGAAAGGGCATACTTATTGTAGATTGAATCATACCTTGAGTGTCCCGCTCTCGTCTGAAGGACTAAGAGGCATTTATGCTAGTAAATGTAAGTAGGTAGACTTGAATTCTTAGATTATACAGTTTAGAGTGAGGAGGGAAATGAGATATAAACACCCTCATTGTATAGTTGTAAGATTATTATGAGAAGAGAGCATAAGAGAGCAGCATTACCAATCGAGTGAGCATAAAGAAGAAGAAGCGGAGAGTTGTGTAGAAGAACCCCATGTACAGAAGTTCTGGATTAATACAAAGATATTTAGTTTAGACTCAGGGTGTTCAATTTCTTTCTGTGTTTGTACATGTTGATTGATATATGCTTGTTTACTCTCTATTATGCATTTGCTTTGATGCGTGAATGTTTGATTTCATATTTAATGTCTGAAATCTAAAGAGAGGGAGAGTAAGGAATGAGTTTCAATTGCTTCTCTGTCCGAGCAAGAGTTTTCCTACAAGGAGTGTAGTGAAATTGTCCGCAAGGTGTGCGTTGATAGAAGTCAGAGTTTGTCTCTGAAAGCTCAGGAGGGATAGCATTGTTCTCATTCTCACAGAAGTGCAAGTTAAGCATAGGAGTCATGCAAGGTGTGCACTAGCTGAGAAGAGTCTCAGAGTTTCCAACCTAAGGGAGTTGTTGAAAAGACTGTTGTCGCAGGGAGTGGGCAGAGTCGAAGAGGTTCAAATACTTGGAAGTATTTGAAGAATTTCCACAAGGAGTGCGCGCAGGAAATTTCCCCAAAGGACTTGAGGATTTTTCAATCAAGCTCAGGAGGGATAGGATCTTCGAAGCTGTCGAAGAAAATATCAAGAGGGCTAGTGCTTTGAAGTGTTGGAAGGAGGCATAGTGACATTATTTTCTGGTGGATAAGTTTCATGCAGGCGTACTTGTTCATTTCGTAGGGGTTGTTAAGGAGGCATTGGACGGTCATAATTCTCCGTGGAGGATTCGCGAAGTCCCGGAAGCCGTCACATCTTGCATAGGAGCAAGAAGGTTACGGTGAGAGTTTTTCTAAGTGCAAGATCAGAAGAAATCGGGCCGTAGGACTTGAACCAACAGGGGCCATTGGATCACTAACGAAATCTCATCTCGGGGTTTCGAGAGTTGGAGAACTGAAAGCCTTGCCTCAAGATTCACGAGGTTGCAAAAGGAAAAGTCTTGAAGGGGCGAAAGGGCTTATGTGGGCCAGTTATTGGTGAAGCACATCGAAACTCAGTATTTCAGGGTTTCGTGGGTTGAAGAGTTGAAGGCTTAACATCAGGATTCGCGAAGTCATGAAGTCCGAGAACTCCAAAAAGGTGGGAAGTTCCATCGTGGGACCCGCGTTGACGATGTGTCGGAATTTCAGCATTTTGGCATATCAGAGGATAAGAGGTCGATACTTTTGTCCCAAAAGTCCTAAAGTCACAAAACCGTGAAAGAATCTGAGCCATTCGCTGGGAGGAGGACACATGTCGTGAGATCCTCTCTATCGAGGATTTGAACATTGGGGTTCAGAGAAGGAAGTCCTTCGACTTCGTGAGTGGAAAATTCACGAGAAGATTGAGACCGTCCATTCGAAGAGGACAGGTAGCAGAGATCTAAGGATCTCACGAACTCGGAGGTTCATAAGGTGAGAGCCCAGGAATTGGGTGCTCTAAGTCGCGAGTCACGAAATCGTGAGGAGCGAGGATAGTCTTTGGATCCAGGTCACGGGAGGACCGTTGGATCAGGAACCCCATCATATTTCGCGCATTCGGGGGTTCGTAGGTTGAAAGGAGTTGTTTTTGACATCAGAAGTCGTGAAGTGCCGAAAGCCGAGGCACGGAGGAAACACGTGTCAGAACCATAAGGTGGGCCTGGGAAATAGACTAGCAGACACACGTCACCTAGTGGAAGGGGTCAACACTTCGTTGACTCTCTCATATCAGGAATTCATGAAGTAAGAGCATGAGGGCTCGACGTTGAAACATGCAAAGTGTTGAGTAGTAAGAGGAGCTTGCGTGAAGCTTAACCGGTGGTCACGCATAGAGGGCGCTGACAAAAGAAGAGCTATACCCATTTTGTGATCTCGGGTATCGCGAGATTGGAGAGGAAGAGTTGGGAACCACGAGTCGCGAACTCACGAGATTGTGAGTTGTGAAAAAGGACCTGTGGATCGACAAATTGCAGATTCCAACGAGGAATCGAAAGGAGCCGCTTTGGCTAAAATAGATAGAGAACGATCCTATGAGCGGATCTCAGTCCCGAGGGATGATAGGTCTGCGTCGGATCCTCCTCGGAGGTGATTTGGTACATGACTAATGTGATGGTTTGGTACCCTGAGATTAGCTACCATACATGCATGTCACTCATCCATCCTTCTAGCACCAATTGTTCATAGGTGGAAAAATTCCCTCCTGCAATAGGGGATAACTACCCGATCACAAGCCCCAATTACACTTGTTTTCATTTGGGATGGTAGTTTCCAACCAATATGTGGGCTTAGTTTTCCACTCAAGGTATTTTCTCTTTGGAGAAGAGACTTGATCATTTGAGATCTGAGCTAACTTAACCTAAATTTGTAGAAAATAAAACTAATCTGTTAATCCTATCTCAAATGAGAGAAAACGATAATTAAACAAGGTAGATAAGAAAGATTAATTCAAAAGATTAGAAGGAATTCACTCTCTCAAAGAATCATTGGGAATAGTAACTATTATTACTAGAAATAGATCAAAATAGTTATATATACACTTTATTGATAGTTAAAGAAAAAAATTTAAGTGTCTGGAAAACAGATAAATGAGAAATAGAAGTCTCATAGACTAACTCCAAGATAATATTTATTTATCCACAATATGCAAGAAATAATCTAAACATACAAGAATGCAATTTTCTAATGACTAACAACTTAATAAATAAAATCATAATACCAAATAAAAGAAGGGAATAATAAGTGATAAGCTTCTAGAAGAAATTCATAGAATTGATAATTGTAAGCATCGATACATAAATAATCATTAATCGTAAGAATATTATTAATGAACACTATGCCCCTCTTATTCGATGTACAATAAATTAACAAGAACACAGAGTTATAGAATAAATTCACACAATCTTGAGTAAAGGAATTTGCAAATAATTAACAAGAATGCTATAATTGCATAATTCACATTACTCATAAATGAACTCATCAAAATATAGGTTATTCAAATTTTAATTCAAACTGATAAAAATAACAATTTTGAGTTTCCAATTTCCGACCTCTTCTCCATATGCCAAATTAAAATATGTTGAAATTGAGGACAATTTCCTCTTTTTCTTTGACTAACTTCTACATGGGTCAACTTAAATTAATCATTTGTATAAAAGAGAGATATCTTCCTCGCTAGTTTCATTTTTCCTATTTACTTTTGTTAAGAACCAAATATCAAAATAGAAAAAAAATCTCAGAATAAGTACTCAATGTCTTGACAAAGAGAGAATTTTAGATAATAAGCCTCTTCGAGGGGGAAACCTCCTTATACACCACATAAATTTACAAATACAAGATGATTCCAAATTAAAAGGTCTCATTGTTATATATAGGAGACTAGGAGGTACAATAACAACTAATGGACACAAGATGAGACAAATAAAATAATAATATTAATGTAATATGCCCCAATTAAGGGGTAATGTGCCACTATTTATGGCTTAACATGCCCCTCCCCTTTAGAAAAGTGTTGTCCACAACACTTGATTAATTATAGATGATTTTGTATAAAAGAATATTGACATAATTTCATGCTTCCTTGTTTTCCTTCCACATTCTATTTTCCCTATTTCTTTTTTCCATTTATTTTCCCTCTTCTACACCTCCCCTTATTTCCCTTTTTCTTTTATCCCTTCTTCTCTCCCTTTCTGGTTACTATACTTAGTCATATTTCAGTGATTCACGGATTCAAGGGTTGGCGGGTTAGCATACCTTCATCTTCACCTACTTGCTCATGTCATAAGTTCACTACTACACTTAACCATTTTTCAATTTTGTGGGTTTGTGGGTTCAAGCCCTCATCCTCCAAGTTTCGTGACCTTCACTTTGCATCCCAATTTCCATGATCTATATTTTCATCATCATCCTTGTCGTGGGTGTTGAGTTCCAAAGTATTTTATTCCTCTCGCATGCAAGTCTGATCGACCATATTTATACACTTAGTATACTTTTCATTATCCATACAATCGTGGGTTCATGGGTTCCCGAGTTACCGAGTTCATGAAAATTTTTGTATTCAAACCATCTCTCATCCATCCCCGCCACTTTGTTGATTTTCCCAATATGCATTAAGTATTATTTAATGCTAGCAATTGTTGTGCAGGCTCCAAAAATATCGTCATTTATGGCGAAAGGCTCGAGGAATTACTCATTAAATTTCATTAAATACTCATTTTCCAAGGGATTAAATTATTACTATCTCTCTGAAAATATTTATTTGAGGTTATTATCCAGTTGAATAAATAGTCCCATCAACCTATGGGAGCATCAACTAGACAATAGTTTTTTGGTGATACTCTGAATATCTTTGGTCGTGAAGATCAGAACTTCCAGTGGTCAAGAGCATGTTCGTATTATTCCTCTCCTCATGTATAAAAATATGCAATTTTGTCATCTGGAATTGTTCATGCTAGGTGTTTTCCTGAGTTTTTTGATTGTAAGGAACTCATTGCATGGTGTGTGGACAAGTACATGCCAAGTCAAAGAATTATACAACTCTAGGATCATTCTCTGATTTCTCTTTCACCTCAAGTTTTTCGCAAGATGTTAAAGATTCCAGAGCTGACTCTTACTTTCAAAGGTGAAGATTGTATAGAATTCTTGAAGAAACATAACAATGGGCTTGACCTCCTGCCATAATATTTGGAGAATCCTACATCTATCCCAGTAGACATAACCATAATCTAGGTTCAGTCTTTTAAAAACCCTTATCACGAAATTTCATGTCTATTTACTAGGTTGACAGGCTAGGAAAGCACTTCTTCTATCTCTCACATGATTTTATATACTCTGTATTTTACAGTATAGTAACAAGCCATTTTTTATTGGGGAAAACTCATTTCTATTGAAATATCGTCCCAGTTATCACACTATAAAAATGAAAAAAAAATCTTTATGGCCTCTTATTTGATATTTGTTATTGTTCATTGTTGTCAATTCCCAAATTTAACCATAAGTACGAGGGTGAATTGCAAAACATATCCAATTACCTTCTAGTATCAAGCATTATGGAGACATAAGAGCCCTTTATTTTTCTGTGAAGTTTATAATAATTTTGTTTCAGTATTCAAAAAGTTGTTGTTGGGTGAAAACACTTAAAGGATATATTTTACTCGAAAAAGAATCCTTCTTTTCTCCCGTATCATGTATCTGATAAACTATTTATTACATATATGGAAAGGAAATATAAATTATGGCTACATTTTTTCTATGAAAAAAGAAAAAACCAATTTATTCCCCTACCATAGAAGATTGGAGAGTTCACATTCAGAAATATAAATAAAGTTGGCAAATTTTCAAATCATTTTAACAATGTGAGTTTAAATTATGTTGAAAAGATCAAAAGATTTTGATATGAACAAGATCTTTGTTTGTCATACGCTTTATGTGGGGTGCGGTAACTCTTTTATTAAAACTATATTGAATGAATAAGAAGAGGGTAACAACCAATGCGCTCTCATACATGATGTTGGTGATCTAGAAACATTACTTAGCAATAATGATTTTTACAAGAAAAAAGGAAAAGGTCCCAATGAAAAAAGTGCTCAATCTCCAATTGTTACTCCCAAGAATACTACATCCATGAGTAATTCTCTAGCAACCCACCCAGTTAAAAAGATTTTCAATAGTAGTTCCAGTGGAGGGGGAGAGAAGAATCCTCCCCCTGGAAAAATTGAGAATTCACACAAGCTTCCTGTAAGAAAGAAAAGGAAATATTTAGTGCAAGAGGAAGAAGATAATCTTATAGAAAATGACATCCAAAGATTTTTTTTGGAGGATATGGAACTAGAAGAAGATATTGAGAAAATATTTCCTGCAATAGAATAGCCGGAAAATATGGCTCAACAAAATTATTTATTGGAAGTTATTGGAAATGAGACCTTTAGTGAAGAAGAATCCTTCACTTTTCAAAGTGTTGTTTTTTATAAAGAGTCTAAAAAGTTGATTGTAGAAATAAATGACCAGAAGAATAAAAAGGGAAAGTCTCGCTTAGAGGTTGACTTGAAGGATATGCGACCATCCCAGTTTTCAAAAATCCATAGGGAAATCAGGGATGCGCTTGATGACTCTATTGATTGTTTAGAAGTTGAAAATTCCAAATGGAATGAGAAGATCATAGAATTAGAAACTTCCTTGATTCGTCTTCCAATCCTATCCAGTCATTTGACAATGGTTAAACCAACTATACCTGGTATTAAATTAAAAGGATCTTCTATTTTTCTCACAGTGGTCCAAAGTTATGTAGAGAAAAACATTAAAAATAGAATGTCACTGATAATAGAAGCATGGGAGGTATCAAAAAATATTTTTTCTTTCGGTTCAAGGGAAAATGCCTTTCATGAATATCTCCAAGTTGATTTAAAGAATGAAGTAGGATTCTACACAGATGTTCTTTTACCATTTGGAATCAAAGTCTCAAAAATGACATAATTGAAAAGGAGAGAAGATAATATGCCTTCTACAAGTTGAATTAAATAGTTTATGTTGATCACATCCTTCTCTCTTTATTGGTTTTTCATCCAGTTACGCTGTTTTTTTTACAATAAAGGTTTAACCAAAATATGATAACTTCTTCATGTCTTCTTTCCAAATATTTCTACTGTGTGATCACCCACCATATTATTTCCACAACTTACTTCTTGTTTATATTTTCTTTATAGTCCATGGGAGCCCCAATCCCATTCCTCTGGACAAACGCATTTAAATTTAAAATCTTTGTAATAGAATTTATATTTTTTCATAAATCCCAAGAGAACTATTTTGGGATCCGTTTTGACAGTGTTTTATAACGCTAAGTTTTGAGTATAAAATATCTGAGATTGATATATCATTTTCTTTATTTCATCTCCACATGTGTTTAATCTATTAAATTTATCTTATATGTGCAAACCATTTTCTTTTATTTTTATGTGATAATAAATATTTAGTTTAACTATGATGGATGTGAGGAATTTTTTCTTATATTTTTCAAATATGTGATGTGTAAGGTTCTTGGTCATCTCTCAGGAATTCTCTTTAAAGAAAAAGAAAAAAATAAATAAATATGCAACCCTTACATTTCATTGAATACCACAGTGGACTTTCTCAAAGTTGTATATTATTTTCAAAATCTAGAGTTCAAAGAGTATCATAAAACAAAGAGGAGTACCACCTCTATAAAAATGCATGGGGATTTGTATCCCCATAAGGTTGTTGTTTTGGTCCAGACGGATTCAAGCGTCAACATTTTTGGCGACCATACTGGGGAATCGAACTAAAAATTTGAAATCTGGTTTACCATCTTTTGAAAAGTACATGACTTTGCCTCGGGTTGATCAATCCCACTTAGAAATTGGTTTGAATAATCAACGAAGAATCTTGCATCAGTGATATAATTTGGTAATAATGGCAGCTAAGACCAGGGAATAATTGGAAATATCTTGGAAGACATTGGTCCAAGAAGAATAAAGAGAAATCCTCTGTAGATAAAGGAGAGAGGAGCGACAAGACCGAAGAAATGAAAGACAATATTGAAGATCACAAGAAGGGTCAGAATTGAATTTGGAAGAATACAAGGGACCTATTACCATAAGTAAAAGCAAACAACTTTGTATTCTAAGAAGTGGAAAAGATATTCCTGGAATATCTCCAGACATGGTAGGAATAAATGAACAACCACGAGAAGAATCATGAAGAGAACCTCACGAAGAAATACAAGGAGGTGGCGTAGGTGGTGGAAGAAATCAAGAAGGCCTAATATTTGGAAACCAGAGAATATTAAGAGATTCCCCTCTAAATCTTAGAGGTGAAAAACATCACCTCCATGTTCTCCCTAAGGTACTTTGAAATAATTTTTCGGAGATGGAACAATTGATGCCAAAAGGCACCTTGATTTATTTCTTAATGTTTGTGATTTTCATCATGTTGAATATGAATATGTGATGGTAAGGTTATTTCTTCAAACCTTATTAGGACAAGCCTATGAATGGTATATGAAATTACCCACTAGGTCAGTGGGTTCATTTAATGACCTCAAATCCATGTTCCTGACTATGTTCACTCCCCCAATTGCATATCATACCCTTCTCACTAATTTCACCCAGATTGCTTTAAGGAAGAATGCAAGAATACAAGATTTTAATCTTAGGTTCAATAAAACCCTAAGTGAGATTCCAGAAGATAAAAGACCAAATGACACAATGATAATTGGTTCTTATAAGAATGTGATGCCCCCAAATGTAAAATATTCTATCAGAACATCCCAAATGGATACCTTGGAGGAAGTAATGATTAAGGCCACTGATATGGAAGAAATTATGATTGAGATAGGTGTTGACCTCAATATTATCTTGGAAAAAGTATAGAGGCAGCCAGGAGACCTAAATATTGATGATCAAGGAGCCTCTAGTTTGAGAAAGAATGAAGAGAAGAAGTCACGACTGATCCAAAATCAAGTCATTGGAGGAGGGTATTTTAAGGGAACCATACCATATGTGAAGGTAAACCCTATTGCAGCACAAGAAACTAAGAAAATAATTGATATTTCACAAATGAATAGAACCATCAGGAAAATGCAAAATGAGATAACCATATTAAGAAGGGGTGACAATTATGTAGAAAATCCAAGAATGTTGGTCCAAGAGAAAAGAAGGAACCCTCCCTAAGAAAATAGAGTGAGGTTTGAAAACACTAATAATTAACTAATGTAAAGGGTTCCTAGGAAACCAATCCCAAATGCAGTTGTTTTGGATGATATATATGATGAGAAAATAGTTGAGCAAGGAAATGCTTATTTACCTGATGAAAAATTTGAAATTGTACAGACAAACGGATGCAAGACGTCCATGTATATATTTGAAGAAGACAACAATGAACCTGAATCACAAGAGAATGTTTCCCAAACACGATCATTTGTAAATAAATCCAAAAATAAATATGATTCTCAAAAGGAAAAGGAAATAATTAAAGAAAAATATAAAGAAAAGGTGAATAAGAAAGAGGCAAATAAAAATGTGACAGATAAAACTGAAAGAAGGAAGCAACACCTGGTGTCAAATCCTCCCCAAATGAAATACAATGTTGTAGAGGACTTGAGTAAGATGAGGATAACTCTTCCTTTTATAGAAGTGGTAAAGATCCCTCAACAATGGGAAAATATTTTGAGATTGTTGGATGATCCATATGGAAGAATGGAAGTTTTTTTTATAAGTCCAAAACAAATCCAAAACACTTCAATCGTCAAGTTGAGAGGTAAAATCCCACCTTTTTATATTTCAATTGAAAATCACTATGGTGTACTTCATAATTGTTTAGTTGACACTGGCACAACCAATAATATTATTCCACTCGCGGTCATGGAGGCATTGGGTATGAGTTTCACCAAATATTATGAAACAGGTGAAAGCATATATGAAATTGATTCCAGACAAGTGCCAACTTATGGGGAAATCAAACATTGTTATTCTTGGATCACAACGACTCCACATATTATTACATTTTTTTATATTGTTGTGGTAGATATTCCCCTTGCATATGTAGTTGTCTTAGGAAGAGATTGTTCATCTATGATTGGGGGGTACATAATGAATGATGGAATTTTCATGATGCTTCCAAATAAATAAGGAGAAATGAAGGTCCCTCGTGAACCCAACAGGTTGTTTTCCTTAAACAAATAAGGATAATGAACTAATGGAAGATTTTATAGATGTTGGAATTGGAAATTATGTTATCCTAGACATGGAGCAAATTGAAGACATGGAGCAGATGGAAGACATGGAAAATAAAAAGAATCAATTTAAAGGTCATTGGAGGATGTAATTTTATGGATCTTTCCCAAGTTCCGGGAGTGGATTTGGAATTGTCCTTATAATCCCATAAATGATTGTGCATCCACATCCTATCAAACTTGAATTTGTGTACACCAATAATGAGGCAGACTATGATGATTTGATTCAAGGAATGATTCTTTCATTATAAATGAAGATAGAACATTTAATTGTGACAGGATACTCTTAGTTGGTAATAAATCAAGTTACCTAGAGATATAAGATTAAAAATGAAAGACTCAAATTATATTTTAAAAGATTTAATGAATTGATGGAAGCCTTGAGCTATTTCAACATCTCTTTCATCCCAAGGGATGAAAATCAGAAGGTAGATTCATTATATTTGGAAACCTCATTGTCGAAACCAGATGATGTTAAGAGAAAAACATATTTTCAAGTAAAAAGAATATTCTGACCTTCTGTACCTGATAATCAGGAGTATTTACAAGTATTTGAGAATGATGAAGAATTGGAAAAACTTTTGATGAATGATGATGAAAATGAGGATAATGACATAAATATTGTCATGAGGAATTGCATTCAATCTGAATATATTTTTAAAAAAGACGATCATGATAAAACCCTCCTCGAAGAAGCATCGCTCTGAAAAGTTCAAGAAACAAGAAATATTAATATTGGAACTGATAGTTTCCCAAAATATGTCAATTTTGGAATTGATTGCATAATTGACGAAGTTGATAAATATGTTGCACTATTTAAAGAATATATTGATGTGTTTGCATGGAGTTATTATGATTTGAAGGCATATGATAAAAAATATTTCAACACATTATTACCTTGAGAGAAGGGGAAAATATCGTCAAGCAGATTATAAGGATAACTAATCCCAAATTAAAACCATTGGTAAAGGTTGAATTAGAAAAATTAAGGAATGTTGGAATAATGTACCCCATTAGACATTTTGATTGGATTTCAAACCCTGGCATTGTAAGAAAAAATACCGGGGAGATTGAGATGTGTGTAGATTTCAGGGATCTCAACAAATCAAGTGTAAAGGAAAATTATCATTTTCCTAACATGGAATTTCTTCTCCAACAAGTCACGAGATCAGCCTTCATGTCCATGATAGGTGGTGTTTTTGGTTATTATCAAGTCTTGGTTGTTGAGGAAGACATATCAAAGAAAACTTTCATAACACCTTGGGAGACATATGCATATGCTTGGATGCTCTTTTGTTTAAAAAATACTGGAGCTACATTTTAGAGGGATATGGATCACGATTTTGAGGGATTGATATACCAATTCATGGTGTACTATCAAGATGATTTAAAAATACACTCAAAAACAAGGAGAAATCACATTCATCACCTAAGGAAAGTTTTTGACAGGTGTAGATTATATGGTGTTTCTTTAAATAAATAAATAAAAACTATTTGTTGTAACTGAATGAAAACTATTGGGTCATATTGTGTGTGTGGAAGGAATCTATATTGATTCAGAGAAAGTTAAAGCTATAAATTAATTCAAACACCCATCATCTAATATGGGGGTTCAATCATTTTTTGGAAAAATCAACTTTCTACGAAGAGTTTTCCCTGACTATGCAAGTATTGTGAAGCCGATCAATTTATTGTTGAAAAAGGACCAAAGGTTTGAATGGACCATGGATACAAAGGAACATTTTAATAATATAAAAAATCAAATCACTACAACTCCAATCCACATTAGCCCATATTTTTAAAGAGAAATCATCATTTATTCATTCGCTACAGAAAGGGTTGTTGCATCTGTTCTTACTCAGATAAATGCCAAGTGTGAAGAATTTCCAATTAGTTTCATGAGCAAGACCCTTCATGATTATGAATTGAGATATTCAGAATTGGATAAGTATGTTGGATCATGTTGTATTGATGCTAATGGTTTGATTTATTGATTTCAAGTGATTTATTGATGTCAAAGGATTGATTTATTGATAATTGATGTAATATAATATGTATTTTTCTTTATGAGAATGCATAGATGAAGATGGATGAATGTGTTGTCATTGATATGATGAAGATGGATGAATGCGTTGTCATTTATACTTGATGAATATGGATCGTTGTGGTTTCATTGGTATATGATGCATTGTTGGAAAAATGTATAGATGACTCATTATTGTCTTATCATGATTGATAAGGTGCACAAATGGATGAACTCCAAAGTGGTCCTCTTATGGTGAAAGCCCTCACGGGAAGAC
>SNQJ01S0000255.1:217545-238509 GCA_010110895.2 Picea sitchensis
TAAACCCTAGGGAGAAACGCACAGCCCGCAAGCACGCCCTCCGAGTAAATCGGGGTGAGAATCGACCTTGAGACCTCATTTTACATAGTTCCTTCCATTTACACGGCACTTGCCAATCGGTCTACACCCCTGCGGGCGTAAAATTTGAAGGACATGGGGGTGGGCTTTGATCCACTTATGTGTGCACGGGTCACGATACCATTTATTATAGTATCTCTGGGTGCAACCACATGTTCGACCACTACCTCAAGGTGTCCCCATGGCTCCAGGTAAAGCCCTCACGAGAATTGAACCTTGCCCAACGGTGAAAAAATCCTCGCTTTCCACCATTGGATCCAACCCCTTTGGGCTTTATTTATCAGTTTTTCATCAAGTTACTCTACTTCTTTTACTATAAAGGTTTAATTGAAATCTGATGTAACAACCCTGTCATTACGACTACAAGCGACTCTACGCAACATCAATTTTTTTTTTTTAAATTTAAGAAGGAAGACCACAACAACAACAGTTAATAACCCAACTTGAAGATGAACACAATGCACACATATCAGGAAAAATAAAACAATGACCCAACATACTATCACCTCAAGCAACCATACGAAACATGTGATAATTAATAGACAGATAAAAATGACTACACACCCGACACAAGCAAGACAATTTCTACCAACTGAAGGAAAAAATAAAAAAAACCTGACACAACGAATTTGATGACCAGTATCTAGAACCCTTTATGGCATGAAAAACCCAACACCTTAAGGCATTACAAAACCAAGAACCAACAATCATTACAATGAACAAACGCCCACATCAGGAAGCACAAACTCCAACCAGGTTATCCTTCGCCTCTATCCATTATGGCGTACAATGATCCCCTCATCAGGAATCATTCTATCACAAGGCAATAGGAGTTATCGTAACCATGGCGCAACAAACATATCTAGACCTTTAATCCAAGCTAAATCCCTCATGCTAGGAGACCAAATTTAATTGTCAAAAACATGAGGACTAAACCCAAGCACCCAACCAACAATCGACAAGAAAACAAGATGAAAGAGAATATGAAGACTATAACATTCATACAACACATTAAATTACTTGCGCAACAGTTTCTATTGCAAACCTACATCAATCTATACACATTAAAATATTTATTATCAACAATTAGCTCATTGTAACTATTGTCCAATTCCAATATTAGATAAGTATTTTCCTAAGGAGGAATTCACTATCATTTAAACAAAACAAATATGGAACATGTCCTTTTAAACAATATTAAAACATGTCTTCTAAACCTGAATATGCTATCTTTTAACTGAAACCATATAATAAAATTGCTATCAACCATGTTGTCTAATAAAACAATTTCGGTTTAACAATGATATTGAATTCTACAGTAATATTACTATCCATGAAATGAAATCGTTGTCTTAACAATTGCATCGTTGTCTACCATAAATTCGCTATTCAAATGCTAATCATTGGAAATGTAAAGAATATAATAACGAAATATAAAGAATATATAGCTGGCTACCATGTAAAGAATGTATCGTTGTCTATACATTAAATCACAATCTCTACATATTAAATCGTCAAGATTAAAAACAAAGGGACTTTTCCATATTAAAAACACAGGAATTAACATAATAAAAATGTTATCCATGATGATTATAATAATGAATCACAGAATTAACAAAACACAGACATATCAATAATGAAATTCGTTGGTAAATATATTGTTGTGTACTAACATTTTGTTGTCAGCAATATTTAAATTCGTTGTACCAAGGCATCAATGTATGCAATTAGCTACCCCAGATCCACTCTCCAACGCTGGTATAAATCTATTAATTTCACAGTCACCCAATATATTAAATCACTACCATATATATATATATCTATATATATAATCGCTGCCATGGTATATATGATATTGCTAGTATAAATATATTAAATTCACAATGGTAAAGACTGTCTAGCAATATTGATATGTTTTCTATCAATCAAAGGGGATTTGCTACCACAAGATACACATAAAATCATTGACCCACATATATTGAAACCGTTGTCTATGCATTAAAACACAATCAATATATATGTATAACGCAGAGTAAATAAATGATAATACTGGTAGCAATGTAGATGAAATTGTAGAGTAACTAAATGATAATGTTGTCATGATGTCACATATAGAAGTATAACATTGTCATAACATATTTAAAACGCGTACATTTTAACAATCAAGGCGCTGGGATATGCGAAGAATCAAACACTGGTAAAGTTCTACTAAAACACAACATTAAAAACCACGTTTTTGCCGACAAATAGAAGAACAAATTGGTGGAGAAAAAGACATCAAACGTAGCATAAAGTTACACGATCTATCCTGGTAAGATCCACCAAAATGTGGTTAAACAAGGATGAGATCGTAGCCGAAAAATGAGCCATTATTTTGCTAAAGATGACAGACGTTTTTGTTGAGATAATAAGCCAAGAAATAAATCAGAGATGAATCACAGAGATAATCATTCAAAAGAAATGCAGATATGAATTGAAGTCACATAGTTAATTTATGGGTTTGTTTATGTGTAGGGATAAATGGAACGCAAAGGTAAATTGAAGCAGATATAATTTAAAAGAAGAGATTAACCACCGCAAGAACACTTAGAGATAATCAAACACAAGAAAATGCAGAAGTAGTCAATTACAAGAAATGCATAAATAATCTTTCAAGGAAACACAAATGTAACCATTCAAAATAAATGGAGAGACAATATTTCAAGAAAACATCGAGGTTTTCAGAGTTTAAACAATCAAAACGCAGAGGTACTCGATCAGAAGAAGGCTCAAAGATAAGGGATTAATGATAAGAGAAAAACATAGAGATAAGTAAGGGATAGATAGCTAGGCGAAAAAATTATCTTTCATTTATTATCCATGCACAGGAAAGCAGTGCATTTGAATCTATAGGTATTTAAAAACTGAAGTGACGACTATCGATTTGACTCCTGGATGACTGCTCAAGCACAAACTAATAACTAAAGAGATATGGGACGAAAGATAAAACACGAATTTTTCTTCATAATAATCAATAAAAAAAAACACAGAGAAGTCATTGCAATCAAAGGTTGGGTTCGCCATGGGAAATCAAATCAAATACAATGAGCTTAGGGTTGGTATGACTTTAAGTTCTCATTCATAAAATGTTGACTAAAACATAATCATTAACAGAGTAGAAGTATCGTACTGAAGGCACAGGAACAATATTAAACTATCATTAAAAAATATACACATGCATACCATAGCCAAATGTGAAAGCTCTGAGTCGTTGTCCCACGCGCGCTCCGCCCAATTCTCAGTTTTTGACCAATGTGACCTCACTGGTACCTCCCAACCAATGCTAGGGGTACTCTTCTCCCCCTTGATCCACCCGAGCCGCAAATGGGCCACACACACAATACCAGAGAATTTCTAGCACCCATCTCACCTCGCAAAGTCGAGCTACCACTTGTTACCCAAGCTGGGTATCCCAACTCCCACAAGAGAAGTTTAGTCAAGATAAAATTCAGTAGCGTAACTTTATGCAAAAATATCAGATCCATACTCCTCCTCCTTCATCCTTTTAATAGAGTTTTCAAGTAATTAGTTTCCCAAATTCTCATTAAATTCCCTTTTCATTTAATTAATTAGGAAAAACCTCCCCCGTACACATGTCACTCGATCCCCTAGTTGCACTAGAAAATTAATTTTATTAATTAATTAATTATTCCTATTTCCCACACCCACATAAAAGCATTCCTAAAAATGCTCCTTGGTGTCCCAATATTCCCTTACAAACCTTAAATGACTTACACCTTACTTAATTCCTAGTTGAGTTCATAAATAGCAAGTCCCAAGGAAAGATTCCTTACTAATTTAGACATTCAACTTTTTCTTTATGTTTCCCCTTTTCTTTAGGTTTCCCCTTTTTCCTTAAGTTTCCTATTTCTTTTAAGTTTCCTTCTTTTTCCTTTTTAACTAAAAATGAATTTATCACTTGTGTATATTAAACAACCATTTACCCTTTTTCTTCTTTAATTAAAAATTAATTTATCAAGTGTAGATGAAACAACCATTTACCCTCTTTTCTTTCTAACTAAAATTAAATTAGCAAAAATAGAAAAAACAACCATTTCCCATTTTAAAATTTTAATCCTCCATTACAATTTTGACTTTAATAAATAAATTTGAATTTCTTACCCTCCTTCTTGTTACATGTTTATTTATTGTTATTATTATTATTATTATTTTGTCCACATGTTTTACTTAGACCTAGATTTTAATTTGATTAGGTTGGGTGACATTTTTATTAGGAAAAATTATTTTTAAATCTTGTCACATCATTCATTTTAAGGCCAACTAGGTTTATTCACTTACCAGTTAAAATTGCAACGTGCCCTTCAGGATGCACTAGGTTCTCCAAGGGTGCCACTTGCCTCTTTCTATTTTCCTTGTGCAATGTTCCCTTCAGAACGCACTACGTGCTCCAAGGGTTCCACTCGCCTCTTCCTGATTTCCTTGCGCAACGTTCCCTTGAGGATGCACTACGTGCTCCAAGGGTTCCACTCACCTCTTGATTCAATTGGTAGGCATAAAAAACCCCTGGATTAAATACTCTTCTAGGTGATCTTGTGGGAGTCTAAGGGCCTCTAGGGAATAAGGACCCTGCCTTATTGTGCGCCCCTTAGAATCATCGTGAGCGACTGTCATAGTCTGCCCTCATGGTATCGTGGGTATTATCGAACTAGGTAATTGTTAACCTACATTTTGAGCCATGATGGGAGAGCTAGTACGTTGTGGCAGGGATGCTTCCACACCTCTTCCTCAATGTCTCTGGTTGTCCTGCATGACCCCTCTACTTGACATGTGAGTCTGGTCAGAAAGCTATCGTCATCCTACATCCATCAATGAATCATGTCAACAATAATAATCAATCATCATAACATCTAATCATATGTACATATGTCATATCAACAACATTCAAACCCCAATAGTCCACTCCCTGGCTCGATCCAGAGTCCAAGGGGTTTCACCAATGCCTCTGCATCCTCAATGTCTAAAGTCCTGTACACTCAGGAGGACCCAGTCAATAGCACATGTCTATGTAAATATCATATCATCATATCATCATATCCATAATATTTCATGATCATAATCAAACGACCAATAGTATAATAATTTGGATCACTTGCAAGAAAGTGTCCTCAAAGAATAAGTTCGCTCAGAGCGGGATGTTACATACACCCCCTCTTGGTTTAAAATTCGTCCTGAAGTTTCACAGTATATAAGTGTCAAAATAAAGTGTATCACAATATCATAAGTCTATCTATCAAACAAAAATGGAAATTGCTAACGCATATCATATGCGTCCTCTCAGGTCGTCGAGTGTGGACTATAGTTGTCCCACTGGACCTTGACCTAATCTATGGCTCGATGTCGTAGTTGTCGAATGCGATGGTCCAGGATGCGGATTGGATTATCCATGAGTTCACCCTTTCCAGATACCTGCAAGGAACTTATGTCAATAACATATGTAGGATCACTAATATAATGTCTCAAAACCGATACATGAAAAATATCGTGCATACACCTCAAAGAATCAGGAAAGGCTAGTCAATAGGATTGTGGCCCTCTCCTTTCCACAATCTTGCAGGATCCCATGAACCTAGGAGATGGTTTGGAACCCTTTCCAAACTTTATCGAACTCTTATGTGGTTTCACCCGCAAGAAGAGTCCATCGCCAACTTCATAACTACGATCAACACAATGCACATCGACATAACTCTTCTTTCGATCCTGCACTTCTTCGATCCTTTGTCTTATTGTTTGCATTTGATCTTCCATTTCTTGGATCTCTTCTGGATCCACCATGACCCTATCCTCAAACCAATCCCAACTCAACATCCTCTGACACGGTCTCTCGTAAATAAATCAAAAGGAATCATCTTAATGGTGCTTTGATAATTGTTGTTATATGAGAATTCTACCAGTGGCAATAATTCTTCCCGACGCTTTTGTTGGTCCATCATGTACATGCGCAACATGTCCTCCAATATTTGGTTTCTTCATTCAATCTTCCCGCCTATCTTCAGGTGATATGTAGTACTAAAGTTAAGTTGGGTTCCCAAGGCCTCTTGGAAACTAGTCCAAAATCATCTAGAAAAAACCAATCCTCGATCAGATATAATCCTCTTAGGCACACCATGCAACCTCACAATATCACTCATGAAAAATCTAGCTATGTCAGGTGCCTGATACGTCGTACACACAGGAATAAAATGATCACTCTTAGCCATAGTGTTGACTACCACCAAAATCGAGTCGTGTCTCCTTGCCGTTAGTGGAAATCCAACAATGAAATCCATCGAAATGAGCTCCCATTTCGATTCTGTAGTCTGTGGCTATATTAATCCTATTGGATGTCTATGTTTAGCCTTCACCTATTGACATTCTAGACATCTTTCCACATAGTTGACTATGTGTACCTTCATTCATTTCCAGAAGAATAAGGGTTTAAGGTCTTCCCTCATCTTTGTGACTCTCGTGTGAGCCATGTACACTACTCTGTGAGCCTCGTTTAGGATTAAAATTCTCAAATTGTCATTTGGTGGTACATAAATTCGATTGTTAAATCTCAATAATCTGTCATATTCCAACGTAAATCGTTCAAATCTTGGTACCATCATTGTGTTTTGTCTGAAAAATCCTTGATCTCTTTGTACCAGTCATCGTCGTGCTATAAAGTTAAAATATTTTAACATAGATTCATTTGAAGAGGCATCATCAAAAATATGTGCGGTCTTTGACTCAACACATCAGCTACTATGTTCACTTTTCCCTTTATGTAAGTAATCTTGAAATCGTACTCACTAAGAAATTCTGACCAATGTTGTTGTCACATGTTCAAGTCGCTTTTCATAAAGATGTGTTGTGGTCCACAGTGCTCCTTTTTTGGTTCGAATTTTCGTCCAATAAGGTAGTCTCTCCAAACTCTCAAGGCATAAACAATGTCTAACAACTCCAAATAATGTGTCACATATTTCTCCTCGTGCCTTCTCAACTTTCTCTATATGTAAGCGATCACTCGACCATCTTGCATCAAGACTCTGCCTAAGTCTTCCTTGGATGTGTCAGTGAAATCCAAGAAATCTGCATCCATGTCAAGGACCTTAATATCAGTGTTGTCTTCAACATCTCCTTGAGCATTTGAAATGCTTCCACACATTTCTCAGTCCAAACAAACTTCTTGTCCTTCTTTTGCAATTCCATAATTGGATTTGCTATCTTCCAAAAACCCTCGATGAATCGTCAATAGTATCCCACTAAACCCATGAAGTTATGCACTTTCAGAACATTTGTCAGCGTAGGCCATTCCCTAATAGCCTCTAACTTTGTTGGATCCATGGAAATACATTTGTCAAAGATGACATGCCCTAAGTAGTGAATGTTCGATTGATAAAATGAGCATTTAGACAATTTCCCATACAATTTTTTCTCTTGCAGATACTGCAGTACCAAGTGCAAGTGTTCGTCATGGTCCTCCAACGTCTGAGTAAATAACAATATCGTCAATGAATACTTGGACTAACTTGTACAAGTATTTGAGGAACATCCCATTCATCAAACTCATAAATACCCTAGGGGAATTTTTCAGTCCAAAAGGTAAATCAATAAACTTGTAATGTCCCAACCTCATCTTAAAGGAAGCCTTAGGGATGTCGTCCTCTTTGATCAGTAATTGGTGATACCCTAATCTCAATTCAATATTTGAAAAATCTGTCACGTTTTTCATCTGATCAAACAAATCATCAATCCTTGGCAACAGATATTGATTCTTAATTGTTTCCTTGTTCAATTGACGGTAGTAAATGCAGAGTCTCCATGACCCATCCTTCTTCCATATGAAAATGACATACGCACCCCACAATGACACACTTGGACATTTAAGTCCCAGGTCCAACAACTCCTTCAGTTGCCTTCTCAACTCCTGTAACTCTGGGGTTGACCTCCGATAAGGAGTTCTTTCTATTGTTTCAGTCCCCGGTTTTAGGTCTATGGTAAATTCCAATTCCCTCCTCGACAACATCCCAAGTAACTCCTCAGGGAATATGTCTGCAAACTCTCTACAACCTGAAGGTTTTCTAGACCTTTTTCTACCCCAATCTCGTTTAACACAAGGATCTCATAAAGCATAAATCCCTTGTGCATGCTCTTCCATATATTTAAGGAAGAGATGAACCTTAGGGAAAATTCATGGTTCTGACCTACAATCCTGCGTCTTTGTCCCTCATCATTGACCAAGCTCAATTGTTTTGTCTTACATTTGAGTATCACCTCATGTGATTCCAACCAGTCCATATTGATCACGATTTCATAAGATCCTAAGATTGTGACGTACAGGTTGGACCTAATCACAAACTCTCCCAGCTTAAGAATACAGCTTGTAACCTTCCCACCAACCTTTTGTTTGGCTCCCGAAGCCATTTCTACAAAGTTAAACGCATATTGTCGACTGCCTTTACCTTAATTCTTTTTAGCATTTCCCTAGAAATGAAACTCTGGGTAGCACCGAGATCTATAAAAATACTAAGGGTCGGTCATCGATGGTACCTGACATCTCAAGCATAGTCGATTAGTGCTCTTCATGGTGGTTATTCACCACTACATGAATCCGATGGGCCTTGCCCAAATCTCCCACGGTAGCGGGTCCAACTGATCCAGATGCTCTGGTCCTCTCCATTGCGTAGTCGTGTTGGTAAGGTAGCTCCCCACACTCCAACACACTTTCTTTGGTCTAGTATTCTTGGTACCCAAAGTAGAAGCTGAATCCTAACATTAAGGCCAAACATGAACTTGTTGACCTTAACTTTCTTGGTAATTAGGAGCAGAGCATACAAAGCAACTCCAAAAATGGGCCTCGTACTCGGGAACTATATGACCTCCCTTTTGCAAGGCATTGAAATTGTTGAGTTTATGCTCAACGAATTCCTCAGAAAGATACCTCTCCTGGAACCATTCCTCGAAAATCTCCCATGACACTTCTTTGACGGCCACATTCAATTGTTGTAGGAGCATCTTCCACCATAGAAGAATGCTCCCCATCAGTTGAAATACCACAATGTGTACCTTCATGTTGGGGGTATAGTTGCGAAGTGCAAAGCACATCACCATATTCTCCAACCATGCCTCAGTGTCTGTGTCGTTCGGGGCACCAAAGAACTTGGGAAATTTGACCTTCTCGATTTCATGGTGGAGACTAACAATATTGGTTGGGGGCATTGTGGAACCTAAGGGGTACAGGCGTCATGGCCTCATCTCAGTACATATGGTGAATCAAGGCCTCTGAAAATATCTAGAAGGACCTTTTCAAACCATCATCATCCCTTACAAAAACAAATCCATCCCAAGGAATTGTTCTTCCCCTTGGGGGTTAGACTCCGAGGGTGCGGGCACCTATGGAGGCGTCACACCTCCTTCCACGAAAGTCGTTGCAAACCTCTGTGGCGTCCTCTGATAGAGATCACCGCATGGACGTGTTAAATATTTACTTAGTGTTAGGTTGTTACTTAAGGGTTTACTACAGTGGAAAGCATGGTGATCCACAGTCACAGGGTTGAACCCACTCTGCTACCATATGTAACGACTCCGTCGTTACGACTACAAGCAAATCTATGAAACACAATTTTTTTTTCTTTAATAAGGAAGGCCACAATGACAACAATTAATAACCCAACTTGATGACAAGCACAACACACACATATCAGGCAACCAACAACAATGACCCAACATACTAGCACTTCAAGCAACCAGACGAAAAATGCGATAATTAATAGACAGATAAAATGACTACCCACCCGACACAAGAAAGACAATGCCTACCAGCCAAAGGACAACATCAACAAACCCAACACAAGAACTTCGATGACCATCATATAGAACCCATTACGGCACACAAAACCCAATGCCTTAAGGCATTACAAAACCAGGTACCAACAGCCATTACAACGAACAAATGCCCACATCGGGAAGCATAGACTTCGGTCAGGTTATCCTTTGCCTCTATCCATCAAGGCGCAAAATGATCCACTCATCAGGAATCATGTTGTCACAAGGAGATAGGCATGACCATAACCATGGCACAACAAACATATCTAGAACTTTAACCCAAGCTAAATCCCTCGTGCTAGGAGACCAAATTTAACTGTAAAAAACATGAGAACTAAACCCAAGCACCCAACCAACAATCGAAAAGACAACAAGACTCAAGGGAATCTGGTGACTATAACATTCATACAACACATTAAATTCATTGTGCAACAATTTCTATTGCAAACCTACATCAATATGTACACATTAAAATATATATTATCAACAATTAGCTCATTGTAACTATTTTCCAATTCCAATATCAAATAAGTATTTTCCTAAGGAGGAATTCTCTATCCTTTAAACAGAACAAATATGGAACATGTCCTTTTAAACAATATTAGAACATGTCTTTTAAAACTGAATATGCTATCTTTTCACTGAAACCATATAATAAACTTTTTATCTAATAATTGTTATCAACCATGTTGTCTAATAAAATAATTGTTGTTTAACAATGATATTGAAGGCTATAGTAATATTACTATCCATGAAATGAAAACGTTGTCTTAACAGTTGCATCGTTGTCTACCATAAATTCACTATTCAGATGCTAATCATTGGAAATGTAAAGAATATAACAATGAAATATAAAGAATATATGGAATATATCGTTGGCTACCATGTAAATAATGTATCACTGTCTATAATTTAAATCATAGTCTCTACATATTAAATCGTTGATATTAAAAATGCAGGGGATTTTCCATATTAAAAACACAGGAATTAACATAATCAAAATGCTATCCATGATGATTATAATAATGAAATTGCAGACTTAACAAAATGCAGACATATCAATAATGAAATTCGTAGCTAAATATATCGTCGTGTACTAACATTTTGTTGTCAACAATATTTAAATTCGTTGTCCCAAGGCATCAATGTATGCAATTAGCTACCCCAGATCCATTGTCCAACTCTAGTATAAATCTATTAATTTCGTAGTCACCCAATATATAAAATCCTTGCCAAATATATATATATATATATATATATATATATATATAATCGTTGTCATGGTATATATGATATTGCTGGTATAAATCTATTAAATTCGCAGTGGTAAATACTGTCTAGTAATACTGATATGTTGTCTATCAATCAAAGGGGATTCATTGCCACAAGATATACATAAAATCGTTGACCCGCATATATTAAAAACACTGTCTGTGCATTAAAATATAGTCAATATATATCTAAAACACAGAGTAAATAAATGATAATGCTGGCAGCAATGTAGATGAAATCGTAGAGTAGCTAAATGATAACGTTGTCATGTTGTCACTTATATAAGTATAATGTTGTCATAACATATTAAAAATGTAGATATTTTAACAATCAAGGCACTTTGATATGCCAAGAATCAAACGCTGGTAAATTTCTACTAAAATGCAATATTGAAAACCACGTTTTTGCCGGTAAATAGAAGCACGAATTGGTGGAAAAAATCCATCAAACGCAACACAAAGGGCATTGAATGGTAGTAAAGTAACAAACAAAAAGTTGCAGTATATAGTTAGACGATCTAGCCTGGTAAGATATGTTGAAGCTAGAATTGAAAATTTTCACCTTTTAAAACTAAAACTTTTCTCTTTTGGGATTCGAATTTTCATAAGGCATAATCCTCACTGTCAGTCCAAAAGACCGGTACCGAAGTCTCGAAGTATTTTCATTTCTTCGTTATAATTAAAGACACAAAGATCAAGTGTTATTAAAGTCTAGACGCACGTTCTGTAAAGTACTTTAAATCGCGATAATTTAAAACCCTAAAAGAGTTAATTAACCATCTTTTCAACCTTTCAGGATTCAAGGTTTACTCAGAACAATATCTCTTCAATACATTTTGAATCACGAAATCTCAATTCTCGATTTCTCGAAATAAGTGAAAATCAGTCTTAAATCCCGATTAATTTAAAACTATTCTCATCGCGATTTCGGGATTCGAGGTTTAGTGGTGACATACCTCATGTAACTACGATCCCCGAAACCCTGAAGTGTGAAGTCACGACTCAATATTGAAGTTAAGGTTTAAAACTATTCTCAGCACGATTTCGGGATTCGGGGTTTAGTGGTGACATACCTCATGTAACCGCGATCCCCAAAACCCCAAAACATGAAGTCACAACTCAATATTGAAGTTAAGGTTTAAAACTATTCTCATCATGATTTCGGGATTCGGGGTTTAGTGGTGACATACCTCATGTAACCGCGATCCTCGAAACCCCGAAACACGAAGTCGAGACTCAATATTGAATTTAAGGTTTAAAACTATTCTCATCGTTGTAACAACCCTAGTTGAATATATACTTAGAGATTATTAAGTAAAATTAATTAGGTAACTAATTGTCCTAATATGGTTTTAATTAAACAAAGATTGGCATAATAATATCAATTAAATATTAATTAATTAATTAATTGTTATAACTTTTGATTAATTAATTAATTAATTAATTAATTACCTATCACATTCAATGACATGGGTAATAAATTTAAGAGGGTTAATAATTTTAATTTGTTTAATTAAATGATTTACGTATGTGGGAGGGGATAAGACATNTTAATTGTTATAACTTTTGATTAATTAATTAATTAATTAATTAATTACCTATCACATTCAATGACATGGGTAATAAATTTAAGAGGGTTAATAATTTTAATTTGTTTAATTAAATGATTTGCGTATGTGGGAGGGGATAAGACATTAAATATAAGGATAAGATATTAATAAGGGGATAAGACATTAAATATAGAAATAAGATAATAATGAAGGGATAAGATATTAATGAGCGGGAAGAGAGTCTTACGGGAAGAAGGGGAGATTATTTTTGGAGGGAGGAAGAATTATTGGAAAGGGGAAAGACAGTATGTCTGAGGTGCTTATTTTTTTGGTGTGGGGAGTTTGTTTTAGGGGTTTTTGGTGAACCAGAAGCAGGGGGCACCGTATTGTTGGGGGTTTTGGGAATGGGGGCCAGGATATCCTTACGGTATCCTGGAGCTAGGGAGTTGGATAGGCTACTCCTAGATGGTAGGGAGGAAACACGGTTTTGGGCAATGTTTGACATAGTTTCAACTTCAGCGTTAGACCAACCCAAGCAGCGGGATTTAGCATCAGAAGCAGGTATTTTTAATTATGAATGGATGAGTTATTTCATGTTGTAGATAGATTTTAATCTCTGCTGAATATTTTGCTTATTTGTTGGTGATTGGAATATTTATGTAATTGAAAGGAATTATATCTTAAATTGTATCAAAGTTTGTATTTTACGGTCTCTACAAATGGTATCAGAGCTGTAGTTTAAAATCTGGGGCCACAGGCCTACCTACCCACCCATCCTCTTGACTTAAAGTTATGGTATGTGTCCTATAAACAACCCTGGAAACCTACAACCTGAAGCCCTTTAATTACAACGCTGGAAACCCTTAATTTAGAGCCCTTAAAGGCCAAGAATAATGCATAATTATTGCAAATAAAAAAAAGACACCTAAAACCCTAGAGAATGACAAGAGTGTCTTAGAAACCCTAAGAGAACAACTTAATTAAATCGTGAAGAAGAGACAGTGTTGCAGAAAAGATATCGTTTCCATCTGAGCCAACTATATGTTAACCTGTTCAAGCCATTTGTTTATATGTAAGAGTTTGTTCCTACAACCAAGACATATAACTAAGAGGGTGAGGGTTTGATTACATAAATCTATCTAAATAACAAATTATAAGAATAAAAATAATAATAATAAATAAATAAATAAAGCTATAATGGTTGCAACTAAAAATGGAAAGATTTAACTTCTACAATAATCACTGCCAGCACACTAGTTAGCAAAATATAAGCCAGTGCTATAGAGCCATCCTGAATTCTTATGCAAATGAAAATACAGAATAGTTTATATTTAATCTACAACTGCAGAAAGTTTGGGTAGAGAAAGCTTTTGTATTGGCATAGGCAATCATTTAGGTGTCTCCTAGTTCCAAAAGGGCTTTAGTCAATGGCCACAAATGATTCTTCCAAATTCAATCAGCCTATAGGTTGTTGTGTTACCACTTGGATCCACCACAGACAATTAGAGGCACTTCTATTCTGGATTTGAAAAAAAAAAAAAGATTGCAGAATATGCAGCAAGGATTAGTCCACACAGAAATTACTGGATTTATATTAGCTTTTTAATTAAATAAAGGAATTATTCTGTTCCTTTAAATTAACCATCCAAATGTTGTTGACCACATCCCTTTACTGGATGAACAGAAGCAAGGTTCTTTCTACAGCTGCAGCAGTGAATTGAATCTAAATAGTATACTGAATCTGCACACTAGTAAATACCCATTGAAACCCAAATTTATTTAACATGTACTTAGAAGTTTGTGAAGCTCAACAATGCATCTCTCTAGTTCACACAAAAGGGTCAGACATATCAAATATTGAAACTTTTGAAGGAATTAACTTTTTGGCTCTAAAGCTAATGGACCGTAGTTTCTAAAGACAAAAACCCAAATTTAAGCATAAAACACATGATTTAACTTAGATATAATCCATGCTGTGATGAATTCAACCCTTAGATAGTGCTTGTAATTCTTTCTTACAGACCATTTACTTATACAAATGCTCCCTTGAACCATGCCATTTCTTTAGACAAGTGATTCCTTATTGACCAAAACCATTAGCAAAAAGATTATAAAACAATAAGGGATACCTGAAACATAGAAGCCCAATAATAATCATAGTGGCACGGATACCTCATTCTCTCAGAAGATAACCAAACATTCTTGGCATTATAATTCATAAAGCCAAGCTGACAAATCTTGGAGGAACGAAGATTTACACAGTGTGTTGAGACGGGAGAAGGCTTTATGATAGAAAAATGAGCGAAGAAGAACCCTGCTATCCCACATAAGAATGCGGAGCCTCACGCTGCAAACCCTCTTGTCCAGAGTGGAGAGAGGGTGAGGAAGCGCCGTCGGAGCAGCATGAGCAACCTTCTATTGCTACGTAACAATAGAAATCTGGGATGGAATTTCCCGTCTGTGAGGGTAAAGAGCTCGCTCGTTACATGGGCTCTGAAGCATCCGGCAGAGCGAAGCGTTCTATTGCTTTCCTTCTACATTGGCGAGTAGAGTGCTACAATCTCGTTCATCATTTTGGATCTACATAAGCCAAAGCCCATAGCACTGGCGACGTCTACGACATAATTGCGAGGAGAAAACAAAATTTTTATTAATAAATAAAAAGAAATGCAGGTGCAAGTCGAATATGAAGCGAAGAATCAAAGTAACGGAAACACCCACACCAAGGAGGGAGCCAAGCTCATGCGGTACGTGTCCACCAACACAATGCGACCTGCAACCAAAATACAACACCGGTTAGTAAAAAAAAAAACAAAAAAACAACACAAGATCAAACAACATACCATAAGTAGCCATACAACATGTCCAGCTATCCATTACACAACACAAAGACCAGCGCCAAGCCCATGAGACGTGCACCAGGCACCAAGCACCAGCGACCAATGCCAGAGACAAAACAATACACAAGGCTAGCACCGAACGTGAATCCCACGAGGAAATGTGGAGCGCGCAACAACCAGAGGAACGAGAGCTCACTCACCTCCAAGCCAAACGCAAAACATAATACACACAAGCCATCTCCCAAGCACCAGTGCTCAGAGCCGGGCATTGAGCCTGTCCAGAGGGACAGAGCACAGTGGAGAGGCGACAGAGGAAGGAGGCGAAAGTGAAGGACGTGTTTAGGGTTTGTAGATCTAGGTGTAGGGTTTTGGAGGGATAAGGGGGGGCACGTGGGCCTCATGTAAGGACCCACTGCCTGACTCTAGATTTTTTTTTATTCATTTATTATTTTAATTTTTCCTTATTTTTTTTATTTTGTAATTGTTTTATTCTAATTTTTCTTTTTATATTATATTTGTTTATTGTTATTTTTATAATTTTGTTTTATAAAAAAAAAGAGAGAAGATATTTTATTAAAGACATTGTGATTATCTTTAATTAAGGGTTAAAATATTAATGTTTAATTTAGGTTAAATATTAATTATTTAATAACAATAATATTTAAATCTAAATACATATACTAGTGATAACTAATCAATTAATTAATGAGAATAATTAGGAAGATTAATTAATTTAAGTGGTTAATTGAATTAGGGATTAGCTAGGTGATTAGTAGGTAAATTAAATAAATTAGGTTTTATTTCGAATTAGGGATTTAAAATTTAAATTAATTAATTTAAACTGATTATATAAAAAAAAATGTTACAAAAAGGGGGTGATATGGAGTCTATGGGTTTTGAACCCATGACCACCACCCACTGCCTAAGCCTTAAGGAACAACCAAACACCAACGCACCATGTATGTGCCTTGGAGAAAAAAATAATAATAATTAAATTTATTGGAAGGATTAAGTAAATTAGTGATTAATTAATTAACACTAATAATAATATTAATTTGTGGGAATAAATTGAAAGTGTTGATTAAGGCGATTGAAAATTAGGATTAAGTTTAGTCTAAATTATTAGTCTTTAATAATTAATAAACATAAGGTTGGAAGTCACCTTAATCAGTTGTAAGCAAAAAATTTAAAGGACTTAGACTAGGACAGGCGTGAAGGAGGCGGCATACGCACTAGGAGAGTAAGCAAGTGGAATTGATGAGTGTGGTGAGATGCTAACGTAGCTACAGGGCAAGGGAACCAATATTTTTTTTTTAGGTGAAGAAATCAAGCTTAGACGCTTAATCCTAATCCTAACCTAGCCAATCCCCTAAAGAGAGTAATGTCTATTTACAGACAAGTAAATAAAAACTTATGCCTAACCCTGTTTCTAGTTTGAGTAGCACCAATTTGAAACGTCCTTGAACTCACCCTAACAACTTTGGTTGATGCAAGTTAAATAATACAATATGGTCAGGACTCGAGGGAATCGAGGCAGGGGAGCATCGTTGCAGGCACCTCCAACACCGCCAACACCACTGCCACCATCGCCTGAACTAGCTCTCATACTGCGTTCGTTGGAGGCCATTAATGAGACTTTAAAAGGGTGACAACCAGTAGGGACTGAAGTGGAACCCCCACCATCTGGAACGGGTAATCCAAAAGCGTCAAGGGATTCATAGGGAGGAACTCCACCCGAAGACATCACACAAGAATTGCATAAGATCAAACTTCCAGAGTTTGTCAGGGGTCGCGCCAGTGAACGCGCAGAAGCATGGTTGGAAGGCATGACACGGTGTTTTGCCTTAAGGGACTATGCATCCAACTCAAAGGCGAAGATCACAATATTTTAGTTAAGAGACAACGCCTTGAACTGGTGGGGAAACCTAGAAAGACAACTGCACCTTACCCCAGAAACAGTATCTTGGGAACTTTTCGAGGAGAGGTTCCAAAGGAAATATCTGCCAGCGTACTATGAGGAACAACAGGTAGGGGCATTTCATGCCTTAGTACAAGGAAATAGAACTGTAGAAGAATATGAGATCAGATTTATGGAATTGGTCAAATGTGTTTCATATATGGATAATGACCAACGACAGGTAGAGCGCTTCGTCTATGGATTGAACCCTAAGATAAGAGCTATGGTGTGGATGTGGAAACCGTCTTCGGTAGCAGAAGATGTGGATAATGTGCGTTATGTAGAGGAACACATGAACTTAACCGGGGGTACAAGACCGACATTTCTGCATCGTCTTGGATTCGTTGGGAAGCCCCCTAGGACATTTCCCAGGGGAGGGGGCTCAAGGCCACCACCATATGGTAACAAATTCACGCCAAGGACAGTAACCGCAAGGATTTCAATGGTAGCAAGTGCAACATCTCATTCATCACCAATGACGTAGACAGGTCCATGACCATCTCAAGGAACAACTAGTAGGGGCAGGGGTTCCAGGGGAAGGAACTCATTTCAGAGACAGTCACATAACAATGCATAGGTTCAATCTCGTGTTACCTGTTGGGGGCGCAGAGTACCACATTACCAGCGTGACTTCCCAGAGTTACAATCAGGGTTCGTGCATAGAGAAGGAAAGGCACCAATGGGGAGAGCAAGTAGCAACCACCAGATTTATGCAACGGTTAATAATCGCTAGGGCGAACATCAATCTACGGTGGTGGAGTCATCAGGTACACTAAATCATATCAACGTTAATATTTTATTTGATTCTGGTGCTACAAATAGTTTCATTTAACCATCTGTATTAGAAAAGAGTGGGTTGGCATCCTATGAGCATGATGACTTTAAACAAGTTGAGATGGCTTCAGGGGAAAAACAAGCGGTAGGACCTAGCGTTGATAATTGTATAATAGACCTGGGAGTGTGTACTACGAGGTTAAAGGTTTACGCCACTACTCTCGGGGTGTATGACCTAATCATTGGAATGGATTGGTTAGCAGCTCACCGAGCCTTGGTAGATTGTTTTGCAAAGAGGGTGCTTTGTGTCGACGATGAAGGAAGACTAGTAGAGATCCAAGGTGTACGGAGAAAAGTGTCGCTGCGCTTTATATCAACTATGAAGGTTAAGAGATGCTTGAGGCAAGGTTTTCGACTTTATATAGTGGAAGGAGTGAATGAAGGGAAGGGACCCTCATTGGATCAGTACCCAGTATTGTCAGAATTTAAAGATGTTTTTCCGAATGAGTTACCAGGGTTACCTCCTGAGAGGGAGCTTGATTTTACTATTGAGATAAAACCTGGTGTAGAACCAATCTCCAAGACTCTGTATCGGATGACGGTGACGAAACTTTGTGAATTGAAAATTGATGCAGGAGCATCGCCAACACATCAAGCGAGCCAGCGCGGAAGCAGAGGAAAGCTGGACAAGCCAACACAAATTTTGAAAACACTTTGGAATTGTTGCGCAAATCTTAAATGAGCCATTAAGATGAGGCACACTTGTATATTGTAAATGGACCTTGAGCAGATAGCTCTCGTCCTTAGTAGGTAGACAACATTTAAAATAGTTAATGTAAAGTAGATAGAATTTAATTCTAGACTATACAGTTGTAGAGCGCAAGAGGGAAACGGGATATAGACACCCTCATTGTGCATTGTAACATTATTCAGAAGCATTTGGAGCAAGAAGAAGAAGAGAGCTGTGTAAAAACACCCATGTACAAACATTTGAATTAATAGAAAGCTTTGATTCAAATTCATGGTTTGTGTTGTTCTCTGTGTATTGGTGTTGAATGATAGGCTCATGACCGTTTGCTTCCTGTTATACATTTTATTTTATATGCTTTGTATGTGATTTCATGTATGAAATGAAGTCTGAGAGGGAGATGGAATGAGTTTCAATTGTTTCTCTATTTGAGCCAGAGAATTCCTGCAAGGAGTGTAGTTGAAGTGTCCGCAAGGAGTGCGTTGACAGAGGGTTTAGATAGAGATAGTTTTTGTTCTCATTCATCTAGAAGTGCAGTTGGGCACAGGAGCTGTGCAAGGAGTGCGCAGGCCAGGTAAAAGTCTCAGGGTTGCGAACCTGAGTGAAGCATTTGACAGACTGCTGCTGCAGGTGTGCGCAGAGTCAAGTCACTTCAACACTTCGACGTTGTTGAAGGTTTGCCGCAAGGAGTGCGTGCAATAGTTTTCTTGAAGGACCTGAGGTAGTGGGGAAAAGCTCAGGAGGGATAGGACCCTCAAATTTGTTGAAGGACAGCGTAAAAAAGTTGTGCCTTGAAGGTTGGCAAGAAGCGTCGCAATTTTGCACGTAGGTGGATAAGTTCTGTGGAAGAACACTTAGTCATTTCGTGGATTGAATAAGGAAGAACGGACGGTCGATATCTTGCAGGTTAAATCAGCGAATCACCGTGAGCCGTTGGATCTCGCGGGGGTGCAGGAGGATACTGCAAATATTCCCATAGTGTTTAAAGATCAGAAGGGGCAAAGTTGTTGATCCAATCCAGCCAGGGGCGTTGGATTATTCGCGAAATCGCCTATCAGGATTTCGTAAGAAAGGAATTGAAGATTTGGTAATGGGAGTCGCAAAATCGCGATACCCGATATCCCGATGGCTACAAGTACAGTGTGGGGCCACAGGAGTTGGTGGTGGATAGGTATCACACTGTATCGGGTTTCGCGAAAAGTAAAGTCCTGAAACAGTGGACATTAGGATTCGTGATCTCGCGAAGTCCGAAATCTCGACGAGGTGACGGGACCATTGAAAATTCAAAGCCATGAGCTCATCGGAGTTTCGGTATATCGGGACTTGGGAGTCGGAGAACCGATTTGCTCGACACCGCAAGTGTCGAGATCCCGATAGAGAAAGTCCCGACAAAGGAACGGAAGGGTCAGCGTTGACTCATATCGGGTCTCGGAGATTCAAGAGTCCTACGCTCGATCACTGACCTCGCAAGGTTGTGAAGTCCGATTCCCTGATAAGTAAAGAGAGGGGGAGTCGCGCAAAGAGATCCGTGGGTGCAGATTTCCCGATAGGGAAATAGAAGGACCGATTAGTGTTCTTCGAGCCATGGAAAGAGAAGATCCTGTGAGCAGGCGTGCCTGTGGGTGCGACACTGCGTCAGAGTGGTATCAGAGCTAAGACAGATTGTTCTTTGCTTTCTGTAGCAGAGAAGAGGAGAATTCACCATGCCTCCAAGGAGAGATAGGCAGTCACTTGATCCATAGGATAGGGAAGTGCAGAGAAGAAGAGGCATAGAGATAACTGATCCAGCCATAGAGAGACAGATGAGATACCTCTGAGCGAGACTCGAGGACATGGAGACAACGCAAAGACGCACAACTAGTGCAGGGGATATGAGTGATTCCGATAGTGAAATAGAGGC
>SNQJ01S0000255.1:254802-283500 GCA_010110895.2 Picea sitchensis
GGGGGGGGGGCGGTAAATAAATTTCCCTGAGATTCTCCATAAAGTTAGAGTGTTTGAGGGCCAAAAGTAGATCAATCCAGATCTTTTTAATAAGTTGACAGACCTTTGCAAAAAAAAAAAAAAAAATTGTTTTCCCTGAGTATGTTACATACTTATTGATTGCCCCAACTTCATAAAAAATATGTATAGAAAGAGATGGTGAAAGGAAATTCTTTATCGATTGCCTCCATCTAACATAAAGAGGTGGTGAAAGGAAATTTGTTATCGATTTCCCCCATCTTTTTTAAAGAGATGATTAAAGGAAATTCATTATATGATTGCCCTCATCTCAACATTTAAATGCTAAAATTAATGAAGTGGTGAAAGGAAATTCAATGTGGAAATACGATAACTTCACCGAGGTACTGAACAGGCCCGCTAGCAGTGAAGTAATGTCTCCATAACGGACAAGGCTGCTATACACAAATTGCAAAATGCTCTGGTATTTTTCTTCTCTCAGCCAGATTACACTCTAAGATTATGGGATTCCAAATTATACTCTAAGAGTCTCTTGATGCGAATACGATCAAATAAAAACTGGTAGAACCACTAATCTTGTTTTGATTATCTTGCACAAGTCTGAGGTCAATTTTAGAAAGGGAAATCTAAGTGATCCTATTTCGAGATTGTCGAATGCTTTAGTTTGGAAATTTTTCCGAAGTTAAGGGTGGATTCTTTATCGTCTTAGTATTTTTTTGCAGCTATGTCTCACAGACCAAAATAACTGACCCCATTTACCCAATAAAAGACAATAAGTCTGCCCATTCTCCTCATCCCACAAGGAGACGAGGTACCCAATTGGAGCCTATGTTGAAGCTAGGTTTGAAATTTTTCACCTTTTAAAACTAAAACTTTTCTCTTTCGGGATTCGGATTTTCATAAGGTATAATCCTCACTATCAGTCCAAAAGATCGGTACCGAAGTCCCGAAGTGTTTTCATTTCTTCGTTATAATTAAAGACAAGAAGATCAAGTGTTATTAAAGTTTAGATGCACGCTCTATAAAGTACTTTAAATCGTGATAATTTAAAACCCTAGAAGAGTTAATTAACCATATTTTTAACCTTTCGGGATTCGGGGTTGAGTCAGAACAATATCTCTTCAATACATTTTGAATCGCGAAATCTCGATTCCTGATTTTCTGAAAGAAGTGAAAATCAGTCTTAAATCTCAATTAATTTAAAACTATTCTCATCGCGATTTTGGGATTTAGGGTTTAGTGGTGACATACCTCATGTAACTGTGATCCCCGAAACCACGAAATGCGAAGTCACGACTCAATATTGAAGTTAAGGTTTAAAACTATTCTCATCGCGATTTCGAGATTCAGGGTTTAGTGGTGACATACCTCATGTAACCGTGATCCTCGAAACTCCGAAACGCAAAGTCACAAATCAATATTGAAGTTAAGGTTTAAAACTATTCTCATCGTGATTTCAAGATTTGAGGTTTAGTGGTGAAATGCCTCAGGTAACTGCGATCCCCGAAACCGTGAAACGTGAAGTCACGACTCAATATCGAAGTTAAGGTTTAAAACTATTCTCATCGCATTTTTGGGATTCGTGTTTTAGTGGTGAAATAACTCATGTAACCGTGATCCCCGAAACCCTGAAACATGGAGTTGCGACTCAATACCGAAATTTAAAAAAGAACTAACTTCTTTTAAAAACACATTTAATGGTAATTAAACTTCGTAGGTACTTTCTTTTCGGTCTCCGTAAAAAAAAAAAATGAATTTTGCATTTAGAATTGCTGAAATATGACCACATTAATAATGGATAGATCGTGATTTCTGCGACACAAATGCGTATCTCAGAAATATTATCTACGTTAAAGGTATTAAATTCTTGACAACTACGTCAGTACTTTCACCATAAAATGAGTTAAAATAAAACTATTGGTCTATGTTCTGAAACTTATTCTCACTTTTTCTATCAGAAGTAAGTCACGTCTAGCTTGTGATGGGTTTTCGTTCCAATACAAATTCATGGCACCAAAAAAGGGACCCAAGAAGAGTGAAGATACAGTTGAGTTTTCCAGCCTAGAGGGAGATGTCATATCAGACACCACACCACATGTTATCGACTCAATTAAATCATGGAGAAAAATTTATGAAAATCTTGACTGTGAGATGAAAAATTCCCTTAGCGATTCTGAGAATCACCTTCGGGACATAGTAGAATCAGAACTTCAGAAAATTGCAACACACCCATGGCTCATGGCGTACAATGACATGATCAGCTGGGCTTTGGACAAGGTTGATATTCCGACGAGAAGAATTTTAAATGATCAAGGAGCCATTATCGACTCATTCAGACCTGAACATATCCAGGTTATGTACAAACTTTCACCCAATCCTAATTTCATTTACAATGTTGAATTTATAGCTGAATTCCAGAGAAAGGAATGCATTGAGGCAAATCAAACTTACCCTGATTTAATCAAAGGTTGGTGGATATGTCCATCAAAATTTAGGGCCGACACCCACAGAATTTATGCTACAACCTCTTTGAATGAGTACATGGTTTATGTAGCCATGATGTTGTGCAGACTCTTCGACAAAAAAAATCCCTGTCATTTCCCTACAAAATGGGTGCCCTTTTTAGAAGAGGCATCAGAAGGATATAGTTTCAACTGGGACAAGATTTTATYTGATAATATAACCAAAGAGGTTTCGGATTACAGAGMTGCAAGAGCCCAAGGTCAACCAGTGGCCTTTTACATGTCAGCATACATCATGGATGCAATTTTTTTTATGACTCCATTCCCTCTGATGAATTGGAATTGGAACACAGCCTTCCCTGAACCCATTCACGAATATCACTCTGAGCTATGGGAAGAAAATGCAAAAAAATTGTTGTAAGAAATTTTCCATTTTGTGGTGATACCAATGCATTAAATGTTTTTTGGCTGTGACCCTCCTCGCATTTTTGAAGAAGTTTCAAACAACCTCAAGCCAATAGTAGACTATTTCATTGAAGAAATCTCCTCCTACATCAGGGTTTATGGATGCTCAATTCCCCCTCACGCGCTCCCAAAATTCCTCCCGAATAGACTAGTGTGTAGGGAAGTAGCACACCAAATAGTAAAAGGCGGTATTGGAATAGAGCTAAAGGAATTTCAAAAGAAGTCCTGACCAATCTTTCTTGCACACACCGGGAAAATTTCATTACTGAATTTGGGACATTCTAGGGTGGAAGCAGAAGCACTCGAAGAATATTAAAATGGTAAATATCAATTAGTGAACAAACACTTGATACACTGTAATATGAAATCTTATGAACATGAGGAGTCCCCTTGGGACGACATGTTCAAAGGGACCAAATCTTATGAATAAGTGTTGGAAAGAGTACAAACATTATCGTCCGACATGCAAGTCATCTTTAGGACCCTTCAGAAGAATCGACAGAGTGATCTGCCCCAAGTAATCCAAGGAGAATAAGTTACCCTCCCCCAGGAGCAAGAAAGCATTCCACCAGGCTTCCAACAGGAAGCACAAAAGAAGATAAATCCCCAAAAATACCTATAGGATATGGAAAGGCCTCCACCAAGCAAAAAGACTGAAGTAGAGAAAAGGTCAGGGAGACCTCCCAATTCCGGTAAGCCTACTCCCACTCCATCACCAAGGGTTGATGTCAACATGCCTAAGGCAGTAGGAGGGAAAGGATCTATGGAATTAGGGAGTCACATAGCCTCCTTAACCCCCTTACAGTCCACTTTTGGACTGCCACAGATGGGAGCTCTATTCGTTGATGACCTTACCTCCATTCCCATAGATGAGATTCCTTCTTTTGATTATTTTTTCAGTAGGAAAAGGAAGGCCATCCTGAAACAAGAGATGCATAAGAGGGAGGGGAACATGGTTAAAAAAAATAAGGTCTTGATAGACAGGTAAAATTTGGAGGAAAAAGATTTTGCTACAGAGGTAACAGGTTCCATGGGAGCCATGGCAACAACAAACTTTTTTACCGTGGGAAAAATCATATCAAGGATAAAGAAGAGTGATAAAATCATAGCACAATTATGAGAGCAATTAAATAATTATGAGGAGAGAATTAGAGAAGAAATGAGTAAAATTTTGGAGCAGACAATGGCTGCCAAAAGGTTAGAGGTTCAATTGCTTAAAACGAGTTTGGGCAAAATGAGCCAGGAAATACAAACAAATCAAATACGGATTACTTAGAAAAAGGAGCACGCAGAACAGTTGGAGGATAGACTAATATCAATGCAAGATCAGATTATAGACCTAAAAGATTTCCAGGCCCAGTCACTAGAAGTGCATTCAAAAATAGAAATTGAACAATAGAATTGATTTCCAAGATAGAAATTGTTTAGAATTACTTTCAAGGAGTAGATAATGCCTTTGATAATATTATCCTGAGGGAAAAATAAGCCAAAGCAGCGAGGATTACTCTCCAAAAGGAAATTATATATTTGACAGGTGAAGAGGTACAAAAAACTATGAAAGTATCAGCCACAAAGCAAATCATAGGCGACATCATTCTCAAGCTATGGGAGACCAACATAACTGAAAGCAAAAGAATAGCCAAAGAAATTAGAGATGTCTGTGAAGAATTTTTTGATCTTCTAGACAAAGGGTCATTAAATATTGGAAAAATCCAGTGTACAGTACTTTTGGGACAGGTCAATATTATAAGACATCAATTAAATTTTAGGGAAAATTATAGTGAAATCCAAATGGAAATTTCACAGCTAAAAACAATTGATGTCACCCTAATGGACAAGTTGTTAGTTGAGCCTAAATTAAAGCTGTAATCAATAAAGTTTACATATAAAGGAGTTGATGACCTTCTTTCTAAGATTCATAGAAAGGTTTATCTGTTCGAGGCAAGATATTTTCYAGAACCCCCCAGAAATTTTACACAGTTCCTGGAGAAATGCATTAAATGTATCGAATCAAAAGGAGAGTCTTCAACAAAGTAAAAGTATTATTTTAAAAATCTCTACTTCCAAGAAAATGGAAAAATGGAGAAGATCATGAAAATGGTTTTGGATTTATTTTTTAACAAATAGTAAGTTTCTAAAAGTTCGGAAATCACCAACCATCCTAAGATTGGTGGTTTTGTATAAATGTAATTTTTCAAGACTAAGAAGTGGATTTTTTCTAGAGGGATTGTAAATTGATAACTTCGTTTTGCCTGAATTAATACAATATAGATTGAAGATTCCAGATATGGTCAAGCCTAAGTTATGTGTTTCTCTGTCATTCTATTTTTATTTCATACTTTTGTTTGAAGTGTTTCATGTGGTAATTTCTATTATAGTCATTAAAACAGTCAGATTATCTAATCATTTGCAGTTTTTCCTCTGTATCAGCTTTCAGTAGATATAATACCTATGAATGTTTTAGGACTCTGAAATTGTATGCTTCTGCAAAGTTATCATCCCTTTTTCTTGTATTAACTTAAAATGAGATTCTTCTTAAATTGATGCCTCATTTTTGTTATACAACTACATGTTTCCTTTTTCTTCATTCTGCCCACTGTCTCCTTTAAATTTGACTCAGATACTATAAAATGCCTTTATTTCTGTTATACTATTAATTCATAATTTGGAAGTTCTATTTTTATAAATTTGAACTAGAAATTTGCGACCCTCGAAAATATTATTGATTTACCAAAAATAAAAATAAAAAAAAGAAACCCTCAACTTTCGTGACTGTTCCAGTTACCAGACAACCCAATATAGAACCCGGTCTATCAGATCAAATGACCATTGCATTAAACCTATTCAATACCATCTTACAGACAACAAATACACAGGTAGAACTTGAAAGATCATGGGCTACAATTGAAAGGGACATTAGCATTCAAGAACAATGGGAAGATAGATATAGATAGTTAAGGAACCAACTGTGATCTCAGTTTCCTTTAAACTTTTTCTTTTTACTCATTAATTATCTCTATCTTTTTGGATGCCTTGACGATATACTTTAGAGCCTTAAAGTATAAACTCAGGAACAACAAGATCCACCAAAACGTGGTTAAAGGAGGATGAGATCGTAGTTGAAAAAGGAGCCACAAATTGCCTAAAGATGACCCATGTTTTTGTTGAGATAATCAACCAAGAAATCCATCAAAGATGAATCACAAAAATAATCATTCAAAAGAAACACAGAGATGAATTGAAATCACATAGTTAATTTCTGGGTTTGTTTATGTGCAGAGATAAATGGAACACAGAGGTAAATTGACACAAATATAAATTAAAAGTGTATATTAACCATCACAAGAACACTCACAGATAATCAAACACAAGAAAACATAGAAGTAGTCAATCACAAGAAATGCAGAAATAATATTTCAAGGAAACACAAAGGTAATCATTCAAAAGAAATGCAGAGATAAGATTTCAAGAAAACGCCTAGGTTTTCGGAGTTTAAACAATCAAAACACAGAGGTACTCGATCACAAGAAGGTGCAAAGATCAGAGATTAATCATAAGATAAAAATTCAGAGATAAGTAAGGGATATATAGTTGGGAGAAAAATTTATCCTTCATTTATTATCCGTGCATAGGAAAGAAGGGCATTTGAATCTATAGATCTTTAAACACTAAAGTGACGACCGTCGATTCAGCTCCTGGCCGACTGCTCAAGCACAGGMTAATAACTAAATGGATATGGGATGAAAGATAAAACATGAATTTTTCTTCGTAATAATCAATAAAAACAAAAGTATAGAAGTCATTGCAATCAAAGGTTGGGTTTGCCACGRGAAATCAAATCAAATACAACAAGCTTAGGGATGGTATGACTTTAAGTTCTCGATCATAAAATGATGACTAAAACATAATCATTAACACAGTATAAGTACTGTATTGAAGGCACAGGAACAATATTAAACTACCATTAAAATATATGCACATGCGTACCATAGCCAAATGCAAAATATTTGAGTCATTGTCTGGCGCGCGCTCTGCCCAACTCCCACTTGCCGAACGATGTGACCTCACTGGTACCTCCAAGACAATGCTAGCGGTGAGATTCTTCCCCCTCAGCCCCCCGAGTTGTAAAGGGGCCACACACACACTACCAGAGTATTGATAGCATCTAGCTCGTCTCTCAAGGTTGAGCTACCACTCATTACCCGAGCTGGGTATCCCAACTCCCACAAGAGAAGTTCATTCAAGATAAAATTCAGCATTGTAACGTTATGCAAAAATATCAAATGCATACTCCTCCTCCTCCATCCTTTTTATAGAGTTTTCAAGTAATTAGTTTCCCAAATTCTCATTAAATTCCTTTTTCATTTAATTAATTAGGACAAACCTCCCCTGTACACATGTCGCCCGATCCCCTAGTTTCACTAGAAACTTAATTTTATTAATTAATTATTTATTCCTATTTCCCTCACCCACCTAAAAGAATTCCTAAAAACGGTCCTTCGTGTCCCAATATTCCCTTACAAATCTTAAATGAATTACACCTTACTTAATTCCTAGTTGAGTTCATAAATAGCAAGTTCCCAAGGCAAGATTCCTTACTAAGTTAGACACTCAACGTTTTCTTTACGTTTCCCCTTTTCTTTAGGTTTCTCGTTTTTCCTTAAGTTTCCTATTTCTTTTAAGTTTCCCTTTTTTTCCTTTTTAACTAAAAATCAATTTAGCAAGTGTAGATTAAACAACCATTTACCCTTTTTCTTATTTAATTAAAAATTAATTTACCAATTATAGATGAAACAACCATTTACACTCTTTTATTTTTAACTAAAATTAAATTAGCAAAAATAGAAAAAGAAACCATTTCCCTTTTTAAAATTTTAATCCTCCATTACAATTTTGACTTTAATAAATAAATTTGAATTTATTACCCCCCTTCTTGTTACATGTTTATTTATTATTATTATTATTATTTACCACATGTTTTACTTAGACCTAGATTTTAATTTCACTAGGTTGGGCACCATTTTTATTAGGAAAAATTGTTTTTAAATATTACTTATCGCATCATTCATTTTAAGGCCGACTAGGTTTATTCACTTCCCAGCTAAAATCGCGACGTTCCCTTCAGGATGCACTAGGTACTCCAAGGTTGCCACTCGCCTCTTTCTGTTTTCCTTGCGTGACATGCCCTTCAAAACGCACTATGTGCTCCAAGGGTGCCACTCACCTCTTCCCATTTTCCTTGTGCAATGTTCCCTTCAGGACACACTACGTTCTCCAAGGGTGTCACTCACCTCTTGATTAACTTGGTAGACATCAAAACCCCCTGGAGTCAATACTCCACCAAGTGATCTTGTGGGAGACTGAGGGCCTCTAAGGAATATGCCCCTACCTTATTGCGCGCCCCTTCGAATAATCATGAGCGACTATCAGAATCTTCCCTCATAGCATTGTGGGTCTTCTCAAAATAGGTAATTGTTAACCTACAGTTTGAGCCATGGCGGGAGTGCTAGTAAGTTGTGGCAGAGTTGTTGCCACACCTCTCCCTACATGTCTCTAGTTTTCCTGCATGACCTCTCTACTCGACATGTGAGTCAGGTCGGAAAGATATCGTCATCCTACATTCATCAAAAAATCATGTCAGAAATAATAATCAATCATCATAACATCTACTAATATGAACATATGTCATATCAACAAAATTCAAACCCTAATATTCCACTCCCTGACTCAATCCAGAGTCCAAGGGGTTTCACCGATGCCTCTGCATTCTCAATGTCCAAAGTCTTGTACACTCAGGAGGACCTAATCAATATCATATGTCTATGTAAATACAACAAAATAACATATCATCATATCCATAATATCTCATGATCATAATCAAATGATCAATAGTATAATAATTTGGATCACTTGCAAGCAAGTGTCCTCAAATAATAAGTTCTCTCAAAGTGCGTAGAAGCGGGATGTTACATCTGATAACTTCTTCCTATCTTCTTTATGGGGTCTGCTACTCTTTCATCATACACCATCTTCTTTACACAACTTACTTATTGTTTATATTTTCTTTATGGTCTGCAAGAGCCCCAATCCCATTCCTTTGGACAAATGCATTTAAATTTCAAAGCTTTGTAACAAACTTTATATTTTTTCAAGAATCCCAAGAGCACTATTTCGGGATTAGTTTTGACAGTGTTTTATAACTCTGAGTTTTGAGTATAAAATATTTAAGATTGATCTATAATTTTATTTATTTGAGATCCACATGTGTTTACTCTATTAAAGTTCTCTCATGTGTGTAGACCATTTTCTTTTATATTTATGTGATCAAAGATTTTTAGTTTAACTATGATGGATGTGAGGAATTTTTTCTTATCTTTTTCAAATATGTGATATGTGAGGTTCTTGGTCATGTCTCAGGAATTCTCTTTAAATAAAACAAAACATTTTATTTTCTACAACCCTTACATTTCATTGAATACCACAGTGGACTTTCTCAAAGTCTTATATTATTTTCAAAATATAGAGTTCAAAGAGTATCATAAAACAAAGAGTAGTACCACCTCTATAAAAACACAAGGGGATTTGTATCCTTGTGAAGTTTTCATTTCGGTCATGATGGATTCAAGTGTCAGAAAAGACACATATTACCATGTCGAATCTTCAACAGGTAGTTTCTTCCACTTAATGAGATACTCTGAAATGGATCTATTCCTCAACTGGTGAATTCTTGTGTTACTGATAGCTTTAGGCTCCAATTTGATTTTTCCTTCCTCTTCAAGTTTTGGAAATATAGTTTGAACTAGGATCTTGTCACCTATAACCTTATTTAAGCATGAAACATGGAAAACTAGGTGTACTCACGAAGATGTAGGAAACTCCAATTTGTATGCCATAGTACCAATATTTTGCAACACCTTATAAGGGCCAGAGTAGTTTGGTGATAATTTATTATCCTTCTTATCTTTTTTGAGGGACTTATATTTGCATGGTTTTAGTCTTAAAAATACCAAATCCCCTTCTTCAAAATTTCTTTCACTATGATGTTGATTTGTTTGTTGTTTCATGTGATTATGTGCCATTTTCAGGTTGTCCTTTAAGAGTTGGAGAACTTGTTTTTGATGCTCGATGTGATCTTCCACTGCTTGAACATTATATTTTTCTTTTAGAGAATAAGTGATAGATGGTGGGTGATATCCATAGAGTGTCATAAATTGTGTCATTTGTGTTGTAGAATGAAAGGAAGTGTTATACCATCATTCTGCCAAGGGTAACCACTTGAACCATTGTGTTTGTTTATCAGAGAAAATGAAACAAAGATATCCTTCCATAAATTTGTTCATTATCTCAGTTTCTCCATTATATTGAGGATGATAAGATGAACTATGAGCCAATTGAGTACCCAAACAAGAAAATAATTATGTCCAAAAATGTCCAATGAAGATGTSATCTATGTCACTTAGAATAATCTTTGGGATTCCATGTAGCTTTTGAACTGTTTCCATGAATGCGATGGCAACTGTACTGGATTTGAAAGGGTGAGAGAGTTCACAAAAGTATGTGTTCTTTTTCAATATATCAACAATCACCATGATGACACTCTTTCCTTCAAACTTTGGTAACCATGTGATGAAATCCATGGAAACATCCTCACAGCACTAACTTGGGATGACTAATGATTGTAAAAGACCTGAGATCTTATTTTTTCCACCTTATTTTGTTGGAAAACCAAACATTCTGCCACAATCCTTTGAACATTAGTTTTAAGGCCATCCAAAAAAAAATCCTTCTTGTCCCTATGGTAGGTTTTCAAAAGTCCTGAGTGCTCTCCTACCGAAGAGGTGTGAAATTCCAAGAGTACCCTTTTTTTTTAGTTGGGATTTCCTACATAAATATAAGTGATTTATGTACCATAATTGATCATTTTTCCATGTAAATTTATATGATGCATCAGAATCCTGTTGAAACCTTTGAATGAGATTCCACACTTTTTTTTCATTCTTCCATTCATACCTTACTTCTATTATCCAATCAGATTGGATGATCAAGATAGTATAGAGAAAGGCCTCAACATATTCATCCTTTCTTGAGAGTGCATCTTCCACAACATTTTTCTTCCCTTTTTTGTAGATGGTCTCAAAATCATAACCCAACATATTGGTCACCCATTTTTGTTTTTCTTCTAAATATAGTCTTTGTTCCAAGAAGTATTTAAGAATATCATGATCTGTTTTGACCTTGAAGTGCATACCTATTAGGTAAGGGAAACATTTCTTCAATGCATGTAGTATATCCATCATTTCATTATCATAAATGGGTTTGTGTAATTCATTTCCCTTGAGTGGTCGAATTTCAAAAGAAAGGGGTCTTCCTTTTTGCATTGGAATAGCACCAATTCCATTTCCTAAGGCACCACATTCCACAATAAAGGTTTTTGTGAAGTCTGGTGTGGTCAAGAAAGGATCTTTGCACATCGCCTATTTAAGTTTTTCAAAATCTTGAGCTGCCTCTGGAGTCCATGAAAATGCATCCTTTTTAGTTATTGTTGTTAAAGGTGTTGCTATGCTTCCATAGTTTCTAACAAACTTGTGGTAGTAAACAATCAAACCAAAAAATCCTTTAATATTCTTCAATGTTTTGGGAATCATCTAGTCCATCATGGAATTAATCTTGTTAGGCTCTACCTTGACACCTTCATGAGATACAATATGACCCAAATACTCTACCTCCTTCACCCCAAAGAATCATTTGGATGTTTTGGCATATAATTGTTTCTCCTTTAGTAGTTGTAGCACCCTGTCAACATGTTGAACATGATCCTCCCAAGACTTTCTATAGATTAGTATATCATCAAAAAATTCTAACACAAATTTTCGAAGGAAGTTCTTGAAAATGGAATTAACAAACCCTTGGAATGTGGAAGGTGCATTCGTAAGGCCAAAAGACATGACCAAAAATTCATAATGGCCTTCATGAGTTCAGAATGTTGTTTTTGGGATATTTTCTTCCTTGATTCTAATTTGATGATACCCTGAACGAAGATCCAACTTTGTGAAGTATATTTCTCCATTTAGTTCATATAACAATTCATCAATGACAGGAATGACAAATTTATCTTTAATAGTGATCTTTTTGACCTCTCTATAATATGGACATATATTCCATGAGCCCTCCTTCTTGAGTACCATTACCACCAGTGCAGAGTAAGAACTTTGTCTAGGTATAATAATGCCAACCTCTAACATTTCTTCAACTATACGATCAATTTCACTCTTCTGGGCATAAGTGTATCTGTAAGGCCCGATGTTAGGGGGAACACTCCTAGGAATTAGATGAATAACATGATCATGATTGCGAGTGGGAGGAATACCTCTTGGAATATATTCAAATACTTTGGAATGATTATCAATGATCCCTTGGAGATATAGGGGAATATATGGCTTAGATGTTTAAACATCTAGTTAGCATAGTTTTACAATTACACCTCGATGCCCCTTTTTCAATAATTTTGTCATGCCATTAGACCTTATCAACTTACTGTGTTTCCCTGTGATACCCCTTAAATCAATTTACTTTCCTTTTGTTGACAGGCATAATTAACCGCTCGTCAACTGAAAGAGCAGGTCCAGTCCGGGGTTGTCCAATTAACCCAATCCATTTGGATTGACTCACTTTGACGGGTTTAATGGCTCCATTGGCCAATCTAAAATCCTAAAAGAAACAAATAAATAAAACAAAAGAAACAAAATAACTCAGTAATTACTAATTACTAATATATACAATTTATTTAAATAATATTTACACGATAGGTCTGTTTATCTAATTCATATACAAGATATACAAATTATGAGTTTTAATCTGAACTCATAAAAATCAAATGTAAAAATGGTTCTTTTAATGAAAGTAGATAAAGAAAGCAAAAAACACTATTTTTTTATTTTTTTTAATCTATATGCATCTGTAAGATCAAATATCAAACTATTATTGAAACATAAAATGTAGACAGTGAAAACTATACTACATATAAGAATCTCTATAATAAACAAGAAAATAAAAGGAACAAACTAACCTATCAATCACTTGAAGAGTACGCATCCATCTGTTTGTATAATCATAAATCGTACATCAATCCATCCATGAGATAAGTTTGTTGTGCACCTTCATGTTGTTTGGAATAAATGCCAAGCAATACATTGACTGATGCATTTAATTGATAAAATGATAGGATGCAAAATAATAACCGTGATATATGAGACTACAAGTAATAACGCATAAGATAAATCTGAAAGTTACAGCTTTCATTTAATCAGTCAACATGTTTAAGGTAAACCTTATAATATGAATTGAATGATCATTCACTATTTTCATATAACTGAAGCATAAAATCGTGAACTGTGAGAGAAAAACTATCTTGACGACATAATAATATATGAAGATGAAAGCTATCGACAGTCATCAAATGATCAAGATAAACAAATTATAGAGAACAACAACATTTACAAATAACTAAGGCAGAAATGTAAACATATGTTATCTCCAAATTCAAGTCTTGTTCACAATTAGCCCCTGGCCAAGATGTTGTAATTACAAAAATAATGGGTTTTTAAAGCCTTCAGAAAGGAAATTGTTTCATCTTTTGAGATCAGATATTGATTACAAAAATAAAAGGGGGATACAACCACCCAGATCATACTAAATCCTCTAAAGCTAACAAAAGTTTATTTCTATTCATACAAAATGTATCAAAGACATGACTAGAAAGTCTCAAAGATGCTTCAGATTAATTGGTAACCATGAAACTCCTGAATATCCTGAAAGGAAAAAGAAAAATAGAAAGATTTAGATACATATTTAACCATTAATTTGCAAATTTCGAATTAACATAACTGGCTACAGAATCTGCTGATTTTGTAGCTAGTTATTTTAGTAAATGAAATCCAATTTATTGTAAGAACAAAGAAATCTAGTTTTAACAAATAATCCTATTTTAAGATAAAAGGCTCAAACCTCCAACTGTAAGATCAAATCATATTAGAAAATATTGGAATTTACTATAGCTATTGTAGCCTCAACATTTTTAAATATTACATTCCTTGTAGTCTTCATATGTTTCTCTTTTCCTTGAATGACAGATTCGAGCCTATGGTTTTTATTTGTCAAGGTATCGATCTGGTCAGTGAGGGCCTTAACTTGTGACTGAAGGATAGGTATATCAGTGTAGTATTTATCAATCCAGGCAAACTTCACATTTTGACTGAGCGACGGTCTCTTGGGAATAACCACGATTGTGAACCAGAGCATATTCAACATGGACTATAGATTCATTACCCAATTCAATACACGAAAACTCTACATTATGTTTCAGACAGGGAGGTAGATTGTCCACAAAATTGTAAGGCCGATGGAGGTGTGGTTGGAATGAAAGAGGGTCTTCTTCAGCGAGGAACCTATCGATTTCGGAGTTCGAACTCTCATGGATCTCGATCATCTTGATCGAGCTCGCATGATAGTTCGACTTGTTTCTGAGCTTCCTTGAAATTAACCTTCTGACTCTCTTATTTTTAAAATTTAAATCGGCATGGCCTTTAGATATCTCGCCTGTAGGTTTCTTTAAATTTTTAACAGAGTCATTAGGGTGTATAACCTTCTCACAGGCCTGCTCAATAATCTTTGGATCGAGTAAGGGTTTGTTGTAGGAGGCTGAGACACAGGCTTGCATAGGTGAGAGGGGATTTGTAGGGTGGATTAAGGTTTCTTCAATCATAGACTTGTCAATCTCTTCCACATTGGGGTTAGAGAAACCATTTCTGATAAAAAACAAATCCCAATTATCATTTTGAAACACTAATTGATGTGCAAGTAAAATCTTTATTAAGCCATGATGGAAGAGGCTCGAGTCTGATCGTTGCTTTCTATACCTTTTGACCATTTTGTAAAGGCTCCTCAAAAAAAAATAAGGCATGTTTAAAGAAAACCCCATGAAAATCATGAGCAGACGTAGATGATAAAGAAACACAAGACCAAAAAATCCTTCACAGGTGAAACTATTTCAACATAGCAAGTAGACCGTGCCATTGAGCTTTCAGTAAGGATATGGGCATACCTTTGTCACATCCTTTTATCTTCCAATATGTAAAGAGAAGACTCCAAGGAACCTCTTCCACCTTTGCATTTTTGAACCACCTTTGACCGCTCACAGGGAGTCTTGTAGCTTGGCTCAAGAAATCCTCGGTAACCTCTAGTTGAACATCACCCACCTTATATCTACACCCATTGAAGGAGAGAGAGAATTCCTGAGCAGTTTGTAAATTGAAACCCTGGAATTTTCTGAGGAAAACGAGCCAACCATTACTCTCAAGATCCTCTCTGGCATCTTCATATAAGAGAAAAGTTTGAATGCCATTCGGTTCAACTCTAACAACAAGATCCATATTGAATCAATGGAAAATCAATCAAGCCCAGTGCATAGGGAGGGTTTGTGAGAACAGACCAGAGCCATACCCTGAGCCCGAGAAACACCAATAGTCTATAGCATGTGGGGAGAAAATACATAACGAAAATGCAGGCATTCATTTGAAATGAGTGCGAGGGGTGTTGCAGAGCCCGAGACCAAGTCTTGAAATGATGATCTAACTATAATCGTATTGCCACCTTTCATAAAGTAGAAGATAGAACCAGAGCATTTAAAAAGGAAATAAGTGCACAACATAGTGGGTTTGATCATAAGGTTTGGTAGAGTGAAACTTGTAAATCAAATCCTAGTAATGAGGAAACATATAACCAAGAATCAAACAAAAAAAACACACCAATGCTCAAATCAAAAGGGTCCTTTGTTGATATAACTAACAATCCCTAAGCATGTTTGGTATTCAAGGAATCGAAACAAAGCGAATAGTCTTCATAGAAAGGAACAAGGCTTCATTAATAAAATGTAGAGACATTTTTCCTTTCGTAAATTTTTCGAATAGAATGGTAACACAGTCGTAAGTTTTTTAATGCTTCGTTTTCATGCTTTCAGTCATGAACGAAGCTTGACAAACTGCAATAGGGGAAAAATGAAAACTTACAATTGTCATGGCGAAAATTGCTTATGAAGAACAAAAAAATGTATGACCCCAGTTAGGCAGCTATATAGATCATTTAATTGATATAAAAAGTTAAAAAAATATGTTGGGCTGCCAACAATGGCGACATGCTGGGAGAAGCAGTTATCTTTGTAATATGAATGAGTTCAGTTTAGAGAAATCTAAAAAACTTCAAATCGAAGAACAACTGAAAGGTTATTTGAACATCTCTAATAATCATGACGCAGTTCAGTTTAATATATCTTTCATTAAAAAGAACGAAATCTGGTGACAAACTTTACAAAAGAAAGCCACGACGTTTAAGTTAATGTCTCCAATACTATTGACAGGGCCACTACTGCGAGCAAGTGTTCATAGCCTCGACACGGATGTCAATTAACCCACTCTGACATTTGTATCATGTCCAAGAAATTTCAAATTAGAGCGAAGGATGCTTATGACCGAAAACAAGATTCATACCTGAGAATTTTCTTTTACCTGACATTGCTTTTCTACCAGCAGGCCTATTCAGTACCCCGATGAAGTTGTCTTGGTATCATGCATGCATTTACCCACTGCCAGCAGACCTGTTTAGTGTCCCGGCGGGTTTACAAACATTTCCCACAGCTCTCTGAGAGATTATTCACATTCTGATATAGTTTTAAAGATATTCAACAGAGCGGGGTGACGCTGAAAATTCCAATTTTTTAACACAACTTAATATTTCACAAGCCTTTAAATTTTTCTTGCTAACCTTCATCAAGATCTGAAAAATAGTTCATTAATAAAACTAATTTTCAAGGACAGGGAGACATCATTGAGTTTTTTTCTTAAAGAGCAGGGACAATGTAAAGAGATTTTTTAAAGATAATCGTGAATACTTTCAAGTGCAAATTGAAATCGAGGAATCAACTTTCAAACAAAATGTCATCTTTAACTAGGCTACAATTTCAGAGAAAGAAAGCAATTGATGTTCTGACAGCCTTTGACAATTATTTCGAGATGAAGAATTTTGTTCTCTTTGTCTGAGCTAGACTGTAATACAGGCATGTTTGACTCAAAAGGACCGATAAACAAAAATTAAAACAAAAACAAACCAGGAAATAAAAAGAGACAGCAAAGAAATCAAAACAGAAAAAATATGTACAAAAGGTGTATCGGAGAGTTGTAAGGTGAAATACCTTTTGAGAGCTTGGCCATTCACCGGGAAGGTGTCTGGCTGTCCCTCTAAATTCTGCAGGCAGAAAGAACTGGGACCTAGTTTTTCAGCAATTAAGAATGGTCCCAACCACAGGTTTTGGAACTTAGTATGTTCGCCTTTCCCCTCATGAGGTTTGTCCCACTTAACGACAAGATCACCTACCTCAAAATTTATTTCTAAGGTAGAATTGGAATTGAACCAGTTTTTGACAATGAGTTGATGTTGATCCAATTTTTGTTTTGCTTGAGCCCTTACTTCCTCTAACTTCAGGAAAACATTAATCCAACTTTCCAAAGGAGGACAATATTCTTCTTGAACCTTTGGTGATAACTGCAGAGATGGAAGAAGAACATGTGGTGGAAGAATCACTTCCCTACCGTAAACGAGAAAAAAGGGGGAATTACCAACAACAATTTTAAGAGTTACCCTATCAGCCTAGATTGCATTAAATAGTGCATTATGCCAGTTTTTGTGATTTTCGGAGACCGTTCTCTTGATGATATTGATCAGGTTTTTATTAGTTGATTCTTCCAAACCATTGCCTTGGGGGTAATAGCTGGCATAATACTTTAATTTTATTCATTTTTCTAGAGCAAAGGCACTCATTTCGAGAGATGAAAAATAAGAAGCATTATCAAACACTAGGCATTCAGGAATACCGAAATGAGTGATAATAATTGAATTCAAGAAAGATATTACCTGGCTGGTGTTTACCACTTTTAATGGTGCAGCCTCAGACCATCTAGTGAAATAATTTTTCATTGTTATGATGTATTTATGCTGCTATGCGGAGGTGGGGTTGATTGGGCCTATAATGTCAAGGCCCCATTGCTGAAAAAGGGAGTCTACCAAGATAGGTTGCAGCGGGAATGCTGACTTATGTACTCATCCAGAAGCCTTTTCACAGATTACACACTTGCGGCATAATGCATGGACATCTTTGAAAAGAGTAGGCCAGTAATATCCTGCCCTTAATACTTTGTGGGTAGTGGTGTCTCCACCGAAATGCCCACCAGCTTCCCCTGCATGTAATTTTAATAAGACTTTATCTACTTCATCTTTTTCTAGACAACACATAAGTATTCCATCAAAATTTTGGCGAAACAATAAGCCATTTACCGGCTGAAAAAAAGAAGATTTTAATCTTAACTCTCTCCTCTTTATTGGATCAAGGTGACGAGGAGTTGATCCATGAATTAGATAAAATTTGATGTCATCATACCAAGGACTAGTAAGGTTTTGTGCACAGTAGATTTGATTTTGATTGCGTTGATCTTGAATTAACATACCAGTTTTATTCTGTTGTCCTATAGCAGAATCAACAACTTATTTACATAAACCTTGGCCTCTAAAATTTTGTGCTGGAGTAATTTCGAGGTCATATTCTTGTAAGGATGTGACCCAATTTTCCCTTTTTTCACCCAGTTCTTTCTGTACTAACAAATTTCTAACAACATAGTAAGGGACAATGATTTTCGTCCTAGATTTCAGTAGATAAGATTGAAAGTGTTTTACTGCTTTAAAAACAGCATAAGCCTGTTGATCTACTGCAGGGTAATTAAGTTCCACTCCCTTAAAGGATGACCTCATAAAGGCAATAGAAACTTCGTCGTTTTTAGCATTATTTTGGGTTAGCACAACGACATAAGACCGATCAGAGGCAAACGTGTAGAAAGTGAAATCTCATTGTGAAAAGTCGGGGATCATTAGAGAATGAGTGTCTATTATGGCATTTTTATTGAATCAAAAGCTTGGCTTTATAAAGGTCCCCAATGTTATTGTACATCCTTTTTTATTAATTTATGTAATGGCCTGACCATTTCTGAAAAGATGGGGACAAACCTTCTAACAAAATTTATATGACCTAAAAAAGATTGCATAGACTTTTTGGAAGAGGCAATTTTGAAATGAGTTGAGTCCTCTCGGGGTCGGCAGTTTTGAAATGACTTGGGTCCTTTCAGGGTCAATGATAATCCCTTCATTGGATACAATGAAATTGAGGAGCTTACCTTGTTCCAGGACAAAGACAATTTTTTTAGGATTTAAAGAGATGTCGTACTTACGACATCACTGTAGAACAGATCTTAGATGAGCTAAATGATCTCCTTTATTCTTTGAGAAGACAGTGACATCATCTAGATAGACTACTTCAGATTGATTGATTAGACCATGGAAAGTGATATCCATCGCTCTCTGAAAGGTGGCATCGACATTTATAAGCCCAAAGGGCATCTTTCTATAAGCATAGGTACCCCATGGAGTACAGAAAGTGGTCTTCAGCTGGTCTAGGGGAGACATAAAGACTTGGTTATACCCTGAAAAACCATCCAGCAGTGATAATATTTCAGAACGGGATACTTGTTGGAGGATCTGTTCCATGGGAGGAACAAGGTAATTGTCTTTATCAGATGCTCGGTTTAAATTTCAAAAATCGACACATAGTCGTATTTCACCACTTTTCTTCCTTACAAGGACAAGATTAGAGACCCACTGTGTATGTCTTACTGGGAAAATTATTTTAGCATTCAAAAGTTTGTTTAATTCTTTCTGGACCATTGGTTCAAGTTTTGGGTGCATCTTTCTTAACTTCTGTTGAAAAGGTTGGGTCTGGGGTTTCATGGGAATAGTGTGTTGTATGATGTTAGGATCAAAGGTTTTTAGATCATCGTATGTCCAAGCAAAGACATCCTTAAATTCCTTAAACAACTTAATAAATGATGAATTTTCTTGCTCAGAACATCCCATCCCCAAATTGATGCATTGTGGGTTATCTCTAGTCCCTAAATTTACTTTTTCATGTGTCAAGGAAGAACTATTCGTTTTACAATTCACTGATTTTCTGAATTTATCATGCAAATCATAAAACCTTTCTAATCTTACCATAGATTTTTGGATAGAATTTACCAGATATGATGTTGACTCTAGGGATCTTGGGTCCGGCATTATCGTAAAATTGTGAAGGTCTTCATCATGGGTACCTTCATCGATAACTATGCCTTGGAAAGTATCTAACATGTGCAAAAAATTGATGATCTATTGATCGTCATCGAAAAATCTCCAATTAGTGATGTTGTCCGGGACGGATGGTCTGAACAACAACTTGACATAAAATGCATTTGGAGAAAGGCCTTTTGCAGGAAAAAGTTTAGAGGATACCTTACATAACAAATCAGCCTAAAAAATATTCAGTCTGGGAATAGAATTAATGTTAAACACAAAAAATTTGTTCATTAAATTCCATACCTTAGTTCGATAGTTTTTCAAGTGTGGAGATAAGTAGTAAATAGAATTTTTTACCTATCTAATCATAACTTCTTAATCACCAAAGACTGCTAAATTTTTAATCCTCAAATCTAGTGCTTTTCTGAGACCTTGCGGGAGTGCCTCGTATTCGACCGTATTGTTTGTGCATTCAAATTTTAACCGGCAAGCGATCAAAGTTTTGTTACCTACTGGATCAATGAGCACACATCCTGCACTGACTCCTTATTTATATTTAGATCCATCGAAGTAAAGAGACCAGATATGATTTTTATCAGGTGTATGTGACACCTTAGAGAGGGTTGTTGACTGTGTGCATGTCATAAGTTCGGATTGTTGTTTCAGGTCAATAATGGTAGAAGTTTTAGCCATGAAATTGCCAAAAAAAGTGTTCATCCCATGCATTTCAGGTGAATTGGCGGAAGTAGTGAATGGTTCATTAGGATCATTTAAATCAGTTACCGTAAACTTAAGATAATGCTCACGATTAACCTTGATTCTGTTAGGATTTCCATTCTCGGGAAGCCACAAGTGAGACCAGTCTGTCGCAAAGTAACCATGTAGTTGTTCGAACCAATACCTACTTACAAATAAGCCATATACTTTAGGGATATCAACGAAAATAATATCAATAATCTGGTGGACTTTGGGATTATATGATAATCCGATAAGTACATTTTTTAATTCACCTATTACGTTAACACTGGTCCGATCAAGCTGAATAATTTTCAGACTAGAAGGTTGAAATTCAACGTTGATTTTTTGACAAACAGACCAAGGCATTACATTTGACGATGCACCTGAATCTACCATACAATTATTTACATTCCTATTGAAAATTTCAAAAGTCAACAAAAAGGGAGGGACATTTATGCGAGTATTAACAACAGAAGTTTGTTGTTTTTTAGTCACAGCTCCTGGAATTATTTTATCTACATTTGTTACACTTTTTACAGCGAGGTCTCTTTTATCAGAGGACTCTTGTGTCGTTTTAATGGAGACCTTTTGAGGTGTTTTGGGGCTATTTTCTACAAATTTGTTGTTGTTCAGATTGTTGTTTTTGCTATTTTCTGCAATATTTTGGAGCATCTTTTGCAGAAGAAAAGGAAATTTCAATAATTCGTAAACAGAAATATTAGCTCTAAGTTTTTTGAGATCCTCAATCAAATCATACTCTAAACTTGGAGTTGCTAAATTTTGTTTAGTTTCAATTTGTCTAGACTATTTTTGAGGTACATTAGTTCCAATTTCAGAAGAGGATTCATTTGTTGTTTTACTTCTGGTATTGTAAGGATGCACTGTTTCGAAATTGGCTTGAAAGATACTATTCGAAAAATGCCTGAAAATGTTGGGAGAGGATTTGTCTTCTTCCACTATTTCTTGTTCAACCACGTCTTCGGGAATCTTGGGAGGAACTAAGTTATCATGTGCCTCCATAATCGTCTGGATAACATGCTGTAGGCTTTCTAGGTTTAGAGCTTCAGAATTTGAGTTAGGCCGGTTTGTGGGAAAAGGCTTTCTGAAAAGGGGTTTGTAAGGTCCTTTGCTTGAAGAAGCTTCTTCAACTGATCTTTCAAATCTGTAACCTGATTTGACAACTTCTGAATGACCTTGTGTAAACTTTCAAGATTAGAACCGTCTGATTGATTTTTGGTTTGGGGAGGTCTAGGAAGAATTTTGATTTTCTTCTTGGAGGATGAGGTATTCTCTGCCTCGTTACAGATATTGTCCTTTAGGCTGAGAATAACTTTCTCGATTTGACTCACCTCCTAGAAGGATTCTAATAATGTTTCTTTCTTAGACCTTTTTACCCAGATTGTTATGTTTTGGTGTAGGGCTTTCATGTAGTATGCGACGATAAAATTTTCAGCAGGCATTGAATCCGTGGGGATTCGATTCTTTAATGTTAGAAACCTTTGATTGAAGTCTTTTATTTTTTCTTTGGGGTTCATCTTTAAACTAGAGAGTTCCATGACTCATACTTCTAGAGATTTGTCATCTCCAAATTTCTCAAGGAAACAAGATTTGAATCTATCCCTAGATACTATGGTGTGGGGTTGTTGGGCAAAATACCAGGTGGAAGCATTGCCTTCAAATGTGTATGGAAAAAGTATACATACCACGTCTTCGTGTTCTACACTTCAGAGTCTAATGGCTAGCATGAATTTTTTTAAATGATCCTCAGTGATATGCTTGAAGTCAGGATCGAATTTAGGGAGCCATTTCTCTAGATGTTTAGGTAAAGGATGTTGGGGTCCAAGTATGGCCACTGCATCTTGATCGATCCAAGGTCTGGCGGGATTATTCGGATTTTCCATAGGCGTGGTTGGTGTCGAAGGCTGAGATGAAGAAATGTCTTCGTCTGATGATTCTTCTAATGAAGAAGGAGGAGATGAAGGGGGTGGTGATGGTGGGATACCATATTCTCCTGTTGTAGGAGTGAGGATGTGATCTAGATCCGTAGTGTTTAGGGTAAGACCAGTGCCTTGAAGTTTCTCCCTAATATCAGAGAAGTCTAATGGTTGATTCATGGCCGACCTGGTTTTCTGATATGGGCCAAAGCACTGTGTGTCCTTAGGAGGGATTAATGAACAATTTCTTGTACGTCGGCCCCTGGGGGGTTTGGTGTTACTCGTTCAAGGGTAATTCATGGATTTTCATTTGATGTGGTTGTTGTTTGAGAGGCAATGTTGTCATTAGAATGACTTCTTGTTACTATAGGTGAGTGGGTCGGTGGGGGAGGAGTCTTGCGATCTCCACGTGCCATCAATAGTGTTTAGGCCCTCCTTCTAGTGCCATTTGCTGACGGGCGTAATTGACCGCTCATCAACTGGAAGAGAAGGTATGTTCTGGGGTTGTCCAATTAACCCAAGGCGTTTGGATTGACTCACTCTGACGGGTTTAATGTCTCTGTTGGCCAATCTAAAATCCTAAAAGAAACAAATAAATAAAACAAAAGAAACAAAATAACTCAGTAATTATTAATTACGAATATATACACCTTATTTAAATAATATTTACATGATAGGTTCGTTTATCTAATTCATATACAAGATATACAAATTATGAGTTTTAATCTGCACTCATAAATATCAAATGTAAAAATGGTTCTTTTGATGAAAGTAGATAAAGAAAGCAAAAAGGACTATTTCTTTTTGGTTTATTTTTAATCTATATGCATCTGTAAGATCAAATATCAAACTATTATTGAAGCATAAAATGTAGACAATGAAAACTATACTACATATAAGAATCTCTATAATAAACAAGCAAATAAAAGGAACAGACTAACCTATCAATCACTTGAAGACTACGCATACAGCTATTTGTATAATCATAAATCATACATCAATCCGTCCACGACATAAGTCTGTTGTGCACCTTCACGCTATTTGGAATAAACGCCAAACAATACATCGACTGGTGTATTTAATTGATAAAATGATAGGATGCAAAATAATAACTGTGATATATGAGACTGCAAGTAATAACGCATAAGATAAATCTGATAGTTACAACTTGCATTTAATCAGTCAACATGTTTAAGGTAAACCTTATAATACAAATTGAATGATCATTCACTATTTTCATATAACTGAAGCATAAAATCGTGAACTATGAGAGAAAAACTATCTTGATGACATAATAATCTGTGAAGACAAAAGCTATCGACAGTCATCGAATGATCAAGATAAACAAATTATAGACAACAACAACATTTACAAACAACTAAGGCAGAAATGTAAACATATGTTATGTCCAAATTCGAGTTAATCTTGTTAACAACTAGCCCCAGGCCAAGATGTTGTAATTACAAAAATAATGGGTTTTTAAAGCCTTCAGAATGGTAGTTGTTTCCTCTTCTGAGATCAGATATTGATTACAAAAATAAAAGGGGGATACAACCACCCAGATCATACTAAATCCTCTAAAGCTAAAAAAAGTTTATTTATGTTCATACAAAATGTATCAAAGATATGACTAGCAAGTCTCAAAGATGATTCAAATCAATTGGTAACCATGAACTCCTGAATATCCTGAAAGGAAAAGGAAAAATAGAAATATTTAGATACATATTTAACCATTAATTTGCAAATTTCGAATTAACATAACTGGCTACAGAATCTGTTGATTTTGTAGCTAGTTATTTTAGTAAATGAAATCCAATTTATTGTTAGAACAAATCAATCTAGTTTTAACAAATAATCATATTTTAAGATAAAAGGATCATACCTCCAATTGTAAGATCAAATCATATCAGACAATCTTGGAATTTACTATAGCTATTGCAGCCTCAACATTTTTAAATATTACATTCCCTGTAGTCTTCATACGTTTCTCTTTTCCTTGAAAGACAGACTTGAGCCTATGGTTTTTATTTGTCAAGGTATCGATCTGGTCAGTGAGGGCCTTAACTTGTGACTGAAGGATATGTATATCAATGTAGTAGTTATCAATCTAGAAAAGGCAAACTTCACACTTTGACTGAGCGACGATCTCTTGGGAATAAACACGATTGTGAACTAGAGCATCTTCAACATGGACCGTAGATCCATTACCCAATTTAATATGAAGAAACTCTACATTATGTTTCAGACAGGGAGGTATATTGTCGACAAAATTGTAAGGTCGATGGAGGTGTGGTTGGAACGAAAGAGGGTCTTCTTCAGCGAGGAACCTATCGATTTTGGAGTCTGAACTCTCATATCTCGATCATCTTGATCGAGCTCGCATGAGAGTTCAAATTGTTTCTAAGCTTCCTCGAAATTAACCTTCCGACTCTCTTATTTTTAAAATTTAAATCAGCATGGCATTTATATATCTCACATGTAGGTTTCTTTAAATTTTTAACAGATTCATTAGGGTGTATAACCTGCTCACGGACCTGCTCAATAATATTTGGATCGAGTAAGGTTTTGTTGTAGGAGGCCGAGACATAGGCCTGGGTAGGTGAGAGGGGAGTTATAGGGTATATTAAGGTTTCTTCGATCATAGACTTGTCAATCTCTTCCACATTGGGGTTAGAGAAACCGTTTCTGATAAAAAATGAATCCCAATTATCGTTTTGCAACTCTAATTGATGCACAAGTAAAATCTTTATTAAGCCATGATGGAAGAGGCTCGAGTATGATCGTTGATTTCTATACCTTTTGCACATTTTGTAAAGGCTCCTCAACAAAAGATAAGGCATGTTTAAAGAAAACCCCATGAAAATCATGAGCAGACGCAGATGATAACGAAACACAAGACCAAAATGTCCTTCATAGGTGACAAACTTTTTCAACACAGCATGAAGACCGTGCCATCGAGATTTTAGTAAGGATATGGGCATACCTTTGTCACATCCTTTTATCTTCCGAGATGTAAAGAGAATACTCCAAGGAACCTCTTCCACCTTTGCATTTTTGAACCACCTTTGACCGCTCACAGGGAGTCCTCTAGCTTGGCTCAAGAAATACTTTGTAACCTCAAGTTGAACATCACCCGTGACATTAGCTCTACACCCATCGAAGGAGAGAGAAAATTCTTGAGTAGTTTGTAAATTGAAACCCTGGAATTTTCTAAGGAAAAGAAGCTAACCATTACTCTCAAGATCCTCTCTGGCATCGTCATATAAGAGAAAAGTTTGAATGCCATTCGGTTCGACTCTAACAACAGGATCCATATTGAATCAATGAACAATTAATCAAGCCCAGTGCATAGGGAGGGTTTGTGAGAATAGACCAGAGCCATACCCCGAGCCCGAGAAACACCAACAGTCTATAGTGTATGGGGAGAAAATACATAACAAAAATACAGGCATTCGTTTGAAATGAGTGCGACGGGTGCTGCAGAGCCTGAGACCAAGTCTTGAAATGATGATCTGACTATAATCGTATTGCCACCTTTCATAAATTACAATCCAGGACCAGAGCATTTAAAAAGGAAATAAGTGTGCAACACAGTGTGTTCGATCATAAGGTTTGGTAGAGTGAAACTTGTAAATCAAATCCTAGTAATGAGGAAACATATAACCAAGAATCAAACAAAAAAAACACACCAATGCTCAAATAAAAAAGGTCCTTTGTTGATATAACTAACAATCCCTAAGCATGCTTGGTATTCAAGGAATCGAAACAAACAGAATAGTCATCATAGCAAGGAACAAGGCTTCATTAATAAAATGTAGAGACATTTTTCCTTTCGTAAAATTTTCAAATAGAATGGTAACACAGTCCTAAGTTTTTTAATGCTTTGTTTTCATGCTTTCAGTCATGAACGAAGCTTGAGAAACCGCAATAGGGGAAAACTGAAAACTTACAATTGTCATGGAAAAAAATTCTTATGAAGAACAGAAAAATGTATGACCCCAGTTAGGCATCTATATAGATCATTTAATTGATATAAAAAGTTAGAAAAATATGTTGGGCTGCCAACACCTTCCAATGAAAATTTCATGAAAAGTTATTGAAAATTTAAAACCATTGTTCACAATGATTGTAACCATTCGACTCCTAGTACGACATCAACACCACCCATGGGTATATAAATAATTAGAATACTCATTACATATTCCCCAATAGTAAGATTGATCTTATGGAATTTTCTTGAGAAATTGATAGTTCCTCCATTTGAAATCATTACTTGAAACTTTGTCGTTGGATATATAAAACAATTGAGAGCTTTGGCTAATCTATAGTGAATGAAATTATGAAAACTATCATAATTAATTAGGACTATTACCTATTTATTTTTTATATATCCTTCGATCTTGAGGGTTTGAGAAGTGTTAATTCCATCCAATGAAATGCATGATATGGTGGAACTCAACTCTTCAGAAGAAATATCTTCTACATTTTCATCTTGACATTGTTCTAGTTCTTGTTCTTGTTCTTGTTCTTCTTCCTCTTCACAATCTATGTAGAATAATTTCTTCTCACCACACTTATGTCCCTTACTATATTTGTTGTCACAATTAAAGCATACACCTTTTTCTTTTCTTTCCTCCAATTTTTGAGCTGTCTATTAGCGCTCTATAATTTGCCCAAGGCTGAGGAGGTAATCACAGAGGCAACATCAAAACCACTTTGAGTCTTGGATCTACCCCTCCAAGACTCGGAGAGGGATCTCTCTGTTTGATATAGATTTGTTTGAATAGATATTAGGCTAGCTAATGAGTTCAAAGTTTGGATTTTTTAATTGGTTTGGTTGGAGCAGGAGAAAAGGGCCATTGGGAAATGGAGTCACAATCTGAGATTTAATTAAAAACAAATCCTACAGAAAGCCTTACAGGGCAAGGTAGGCAAATTACTAGATCTAGTAAAATTAAATGAAATGAAAGAGGAGGAAAAAGAAATGATCAATTTAGAAACAGAGCAATGAAGAATTCTTCCACTGAATATCAGAATAAAACATTAATATTATCCGCAGCTAGAAACCGAGTGCATCTTTCAACAAATCTGCTCATAAACTTCTGCCAGATAATAAGGAAAGAAAACATATGGAAACAAAGAAAAAAATTTACAGGAGGAGCACTTCACTAATATATTTGACACAGGAATCATGTAACCGCTTTGACTGTATTATTGAATTGATAAAAATACAGATCGCTCTATGAGCTCTGATACAAGATTTAAATCATGGTCCCTGACCGATCCCCCCCTTTTTAATCTATTACAAACATATATATAAATCATATTAAAAACATATATATATAAATAAAAAACACAATCCTTAGGCTCACGATATCAAATTTAATCCTCCTGGCCGTAAATAGCAAGTAAATCCCAAAGATCTAGAACTGCAAATTTGACCGAATCTGGTGAAAATAGGGGTACACTCAGTCATTGATTTATCCTAGTAGGTGACACCTATGAAAAAATAGAAGGATTTTATTGTATATTATCTTTTCTGGAGAAAAAACCTCCTTCAGTTTCTCAAATTCTGTCTCCACCTCGCTGAAACAACTCCTGCAAAATCGGGATTGTAACAGGAAAAAACAAAAATCCGAAAAATGTGGCTGAACGACAGCTTCGATTATCCCAACTGGTGGCACCTTTGAAAAATATGGAAGAATGTTTTGTACGTCAGCCAGTTTTGAACAAACACCTCTCTCGGTTTTTGAAAATATGTCTCCATTTTCCCATAATCCGCTTCGCAAGATGAGGTGTCAAACAGACAAAAAATGGGCAGTTTTGAAAATTTTGGGGAAAGTGGTTTTTTGGGGAAAGGTGGTATTTCGAACCCCCCC
>SNQJ01S0000255.1:289527-373644 GCA_010110895.2 Picea sitchensis
TTGTAACGTATTGTAGAAGTAGGAAATTGTGTTGCTCTTACCTTATAAACAAGATTGCAAGATTGGAGTTGAATGTATGGCCTTTATTTATTTCAGTGTTATTGAAATTTAGAAATGAAATGTTATGGTTATCTTATTGTGACATTAGTGTAATCTCTTGATATTGATAAGACCCACATGGTGGAACGTCCTGGATTTATGTACAATCATTACTCGGAGTTAGTAAATAAGGGTTGTTGAGTCGGTATTTATTGTTAACTTGGGCGTTCGTTGTCAGAGTCCTTGTCGCGCACCTTCCGTAAGGGGCGCAGTTGTTCTCTTATGTATGTTGTACTTGAATGTGTTCAACTTACTTTGTCGCTAAATGTTTGCGTTGGGCGCCTTATGCCTATGGTCGTATATTGGTTGCCATTACTCGTCATGTGCCTTTAGTCTTCTTGTGATGAACATCGTGGTTGTGTCTTGTTGGTTGTCAAGGGGCGACGTAGAGTCAAGTGTGTTGTTACTTCTACACACGCACACACACCTTAAACCAAAAAAAAAAAAAAAAAAATTGCACCTGTATACTAGAATGGTAGTCTTAACAAGGAAGGTCGTTACATATTTGAGCCTGGTTTTCGTTAGAAAAACTAGTCTATCAAGAAATCAATTGTTCCTGAAATTCCATCATATGTTTATTTTATTTCCTTAATAGAGCAGAAAGTGTACTCAATGAAAATTTATTTGCGTCGATGAATGCCCCTAAGGAATTATAAGCTTCTTATGTAATCAACTCTTCATTTAAATGTGTTACATTCCAAAGTTTCACTAATTCCTGTGTAGCCTCTTCAGGTTGTCCTGAATTTCTTTTTCTTGGTTCTCCTTTTGAAAATTGTCTTGGTTGTGTCACTAAAAGTATAGGTATTCAGTGATAAGACATTTTCCTGAATTGGTTGCAAAATATCAAAATAAGGAGTTGTAGATATTAATCTACATGGAATGGAAGTAATGGGGCTAGTTTCAATAGTTGATATAGTTGTGATGATTGTTGATTAGGTATTCTCAATATTTGGGTTGGTACTTATTTTATTATTCACTTCAATAGTTTTCTTAGGGTTCTATACTATGGCTTTGTTCTTAGTATTATCATCTGTGTCTTTACCTCCTTTATTATAATCCTCCTTCACCGCGACATCATCATGCTGATATTTCTTGTCCACTTGCATGTTAGTGGAAGAAGTGTTTTGATCTCGATATGTTTCAAATTCAGATTGTGCATCTTCTTCTTCTTCAACATTTATTTGTATAACACCATGGTTTTCACTTTTCTCTTTCAAAAAGGCTTTCTTTTTATTAAATTGTTAGTCTAGAAATTATTTCATTTCAGGATTACTTCTCAAATCATGAATTTGTTGAGTTACTTCTTGTTAATTCAACACCCTTTCAAAAATGATATCAAATGGGTCATCCTCATGGTTATAAGATTTGACATTCTTTACCATGCTGCAGCGTTTCTTGACAAAACCCATTTGGTCGTGTCTTTTAAAATTGCCCCGTGTCATCCCAATTCCCTCCATTTGTTATACTTATTTTAGATCATGTTTAGCATTCAACAAAGAATAAATTCCCAATGGAATTGGGAAATATGGCCACTAATTCTTCTGACTTTTTGTCAGGGAGGCAACAATAGAAATGCCAATAGTTTGATATGCAATTTCTCTTAGCACCAATCTGTCTGGAACATACCTTGGAAAAATATTAGGTGATCCTTCACATCCATAAATCCTTATGTATGAAAAATATTCATCAACAAACTAGTCACCAATTTATTTAATAGTATTCATAGAATCTTGGGTGAACCTAGGGGCTAGATGAGTTTTCAAAACCCTATGTAGAGGAATCATGAAATGATTGTAGATTTCATAAAAGTAATTCCTACAATTTTCTACCCACAATTTAGAACACTATATATGAATTGACTCTTCAAAAGGAGACCAATTCCAAGCCAATAAAGGAAATGGGGTGACTGCATAGACTACATCTATTAAATATCCTGACATAAAAAAACTAGGGAAATATCTCGGTGGTGCTTCTTGTGACTTCTTCACCTCTAATATTGTATTTTCCGAAACAATCTGAACCCAATTAAATACTTCTCATTTTTAAACCTAATGGATGAGAGGAACCCAAGCCAATTGTAACATACCAAGCCACCCACAGGCTAGCCACACTACATCAAAACGCAATTCAAAACTGATTTTGAAATTCTAATAACATATAATTAATAAAGAAGCATGGGAGACTCACATGCAGTAACCAAGATTCATGTTACAACATAAAAGAAGTGAATATTATTCCATGCACAATAATAACCATAAAGCATGCATATTATAAATATGAATTTCAGAGATAATAATTAATAACAACATAAACTAATATACGAACAAAGGAAACCATGAAAGAGAGAACTTATCTTAAAAAAATTCAATCACCAACTGGTTGCAGACCAAGGACATTCCACCCAACCATAGATGTTTCTATTCCAACTCTCAATAGTAGATCACCCTCGAGCCAGCGATATGAATCCACAAGGATGGTTCCAAGGTGTCACTCAGCTTCCCAAACTAGTCAACACTCAAGCTCTCACAGGATTCTTAACAAAGAAGAATCCAAATTATACCAACTCTCTTCTCTCCATCCTACACAACCCAAGAGAATGGACTTCCTTCTCTACCATGTATTCCCTCAGGATATCCACCTCCTTCCAAGGTTCTAGTGCATCCAATAAAGAATCTCCATGTTGGGACTCTCAGGATTCATAGTTGTGAACAAACCTTAACACATGACCATGCATCTCAGACATGCAGGAATTAATTCATGGCTGGAATACACCAACAAATACTACAACTATAAAACAATGGCTTCCTTCCTCATCAAATCACCCTCATGTCCCAACCAAGAACAATAATGAATGAAGAATAATGAATGAGGGAAAGAGTGAATGGGGAGTGAAAAAAATGAATAGTGTGAACAATGAAAAATGAGTGAACACCCCAAACATACCAAATATGGTTTTATATATTTACTTGGAAATAAAGAACCACATGGATTTCCCCAGGAATCTTGTGTAACCACTTCTCTCAATTAAAACAATTATGGGTAAATAAAAATAATAATAAAAAGACTTAGCCCCTTAATCCCCCTCTCTTGTGGAATCATAGCGTCGTATAACTATTGTCCTTGTTTGTTTAGTAGACAATGATTTATTTTATTATTAATAATGATCACAACATTACATTTTCCTAGGCACTCTGACCACTTTTAATTTTTTCGGCACTCTATAATTTAATAAAATAAAATAAATACATTATTAATATGGGGACTTGAAATTGGGGTATTACACCAATTTAAACTTAAAAGAGTCATTTCCACCAAACAAACAATAGAGCATTATGGCTACTATAATGGAAGGATTTTTTAATCTTTGATCAAGGTATATCTTGCCTGAAATAATTTTATAAGTGTTGGAATCATACCCCCATTCCATGATCAAATCACCTATTTTAATTTATTCTTTTTCAACATCCTTTCCAATGAAATCCTTAATAAAATTATCATCCAAATATACTTCGGTTGACCCTAATTTATACATATTCGATATATCTTCTGGTTTAAATGACCCAACAACCTTCCGATAAGAATTCACAATAGCACAAGTAGAGATGTCGGTATGAAAATAATCAATGGTACCATATCATAGTAAGGAAGGATTGTTGTTCTTATGGCTATCTTGTGAAGGTTGGACTTCTTTATATTTTCCAATTCATCCATGTCAGACTTGTACTCTTCTGTAAAGTCTCCATCTTCGATGAATTTGTAAATCTCACTCCATTCCATGTTTTTTGTGGCTCTTGTTTTGAAAGAAGTATCTGAGAAGAATGTTAAATTAGGATTCTTTTCAATATCCTCATCCTCATCCTTTTTTTTTCATTTTACTCTTCCTAGTCATCTTCTCATCGTGATCTAAAAATACCAAATGATTTCCGATACCAATTTGATCTGCAATATCAACAAACTTTGAAACCAATTTATCCCAAAAATCCTTAGATGTCAATTAGTTCATAAATACACATAAACACCCGACTAGATTCATGAAATTGAAGATCAACTTGACTATTTTCAAAATATCATGTGAATTTCTTACTTATCCATAAACTTCAATAACCGGTAAATATAACTTGCAAAAATAATGAGTGCCAAAATAGAGATAAATAGATTGGTTTTATTAATGCTCGATTTCCAAATTACAATAAAATGGTCTTTACCAATGTCAAATTATGAAGACACCCTTCAATTCAACTAGTCCAGCCCAGAAATAGAGGTCACCATTAAAATCCTCGCGAAATACTGAGATAGTTGAGTATAAACTCAACTATATTTTGAATAGGTTCTTGAAAAGCCCCTTTTTAACATATAACGAGACTATGGGTATCATACATATGAAATTGAGATAAGGGATTCATAAACAACAATTTTACACAAAAATAACATCACCATTAGATTCCTCTCAAAATTTTGAGAAAAATGAGTATAAACACCCTATACCTTTCTCCAAGAACTCATTGACATGAAAAATGAGGAAAATATAGCATCATAACACCTCTTGCATGAAAATAGAGAAAAATATGAACTTGGCACGAACACTCATGAAACATGCTCCAATATGGCATGAAAAATCATTTATTTCTTTGGTCCAGAGCTAGGTTTAAATAGGTTAAAATTGGCCCAATCGCGTCCCTTTGTCCTCGAGATGCATTAAATTAATATTAAGTAATATTTGTTTGTTTTTTTAACAAACCAAATATATGGCACAATGGTAGGAGGCATAAATTTAATACTATAGAATATTCTCGGACTCCACGAGAGGTCGAGGGTTTTATTCCCTTCAGCCTCCTAACAAATTTTATTCTCCCTTAGCCAACTTTGGCCAATCGGAGAGTGCCACATGGCCTCTCTAATTGGGCCACTTGTCTTCTTGCATAAATATCCTTCCATGTCACCATCTAGTCATCTGCCACCTATATCTATTGATTGTACCTTCCACCTAGATGCCACGTCAATGTACGAATGCCACATCATCTGTATGGATGACACATGACACTTTTGTATTAGTCCACATAGGGCCTAAAAATGAAATAAATGAGTGACATGTGGTAAACTCTCATGATTCCACATCATCCTATTGAAATCAGCATGACGTCGTCTCTCATTTGTACAAACCTACCAAGTGTCATTCCTACTTTGACTTTTGACATGTTTGGCCATAACTTTGACTAACCATAAATTATTCATACAAACTCCATTTGAGGAGATTTTTGCACAATTAGAAAGTTGTTTCCAAGATCTATGTAATGAAGTAATTTTCTAGAGCATTTGAGAAAGTCAAATGTTGAGCATTTTGGATCCTCCTGGAACACTTTTGAGCTTTCTAGATCCTCATAGATCACATTGAGAGTTCATGCAATTAGAAAGATATTCAGGGTGAGATTCATATAGAAATAAAAATTTAATTCACTAATATCAACAATGATATAAACAACAGGACTAACTAGAAGAAGATACTAAGAAGAACTCTATGTCTCTAGACTCCTGAGTTTATATAGTTGGGATTACTTAACAAACTCAAAAATAATGTGTGAAATGATAACATAGTGAAAGGTAATTTTATGTCGAAATTCATGTCATTTATTTGATTTTAACTCATCTCCCATTGCTCAGTAAATTAATTTAATTCAAATTAACAACAATTGTCACAACTATTAAATGGAGAAAAGATAGTTTAGAATTTTGAAATGAGAGGGAACACTCATGACTGGGCACCGAATCACCTAGAGCATCTAGATATTTAACCTTTTAAAACACAGTGATAGGACCAGGGCCAATGTGATTGTGTTAAACAATTTCCTTATTAGGCACAATCCTTTTGGTTAACCACACCACCAAAGAACCAGGAGACTGGGTTTCTTATTTAGAGAATAATGAAATTCGTGAAGAATCTCAGTCTGATCTATGACTAACCAGATCACTGGGACATATGGACACTGGGAGATTGGGAAATTATTAAAAATTTGGAATGAGAAGTAAAACCCGACCCAATCACCAGTTTACCAGTGCATTGGACCACCGGGAATCGGGAAGTTAAAGTAAAGTGTTCCTAGGAAGGTCATCCCCACCATTGGATCATCAGTCCACTTGGACACTTGATATATACAAAACTGGAAATTTATTTTTTGATTATTCTTGATCCAACAGGTTTTATCAGAAATTTTAAGTTGTTGGAAGATTGGTTGTTGTCATTGATGTCAACCCTAGACATTGGCTCCTGGACCCCACAATTGATTGAAGTAGATATACATGAAGGAAATTACACATGCAGATACAACACCCATGGATGGATGGTAAAATTCATTCTGATTCCAGTGGTATGTGACATGCCACGTGGATCCTCACGATTGAGGAGAAATGAATTTTTGAAGATGACAGTGTAAATTGAAGCAGAAACTACATGTTGACCCTAATGTTAAAAGGAAGCAACATAAAGGGTATAAATACATATCATTATACATTCAGTTTACACACACAAGTTTGTTAATGAACAAGGAGATATAAGTCGAATTTTAGAGGAAATCTGAAGTAAAGAAGGATGAATTTCAAGGGAGGATGAAGTCTTTTGGTGATGTGTTTTAAGGTATGTTATCTACAGGTCATCTTACCATTTTAGCTATAAATTGTTTTCTATAAAGATTCAGATGGTGAAATTTTTATGCTATTGAGAAGACACATCTAGGTACCTGTGGTAAACATTTCTTCTCTTTATTCACTATAATTTTGGATATACACTCTGTGGAAGATAGGGTTTTTGACTAGTCCTGAAGCTAGTCATAAACAGGTGTTCCGGATAAAACAATCATAACTTATTCATAGAAAATACAAATGAATTGATACCAATTTCATTGGGAATATTATGGGATGTAGTTTCTTGTGTATGAATTTCAGAATTTTATGTTAAATAGTGAGCTCGGGGCAGTCTGTACAAGTTTTCTCTCATGAATAAACCAGAATTGAATAAGGTCTACCATTTTCTATATAACTCCTTTTCTGGGAGGATTCAAGGAGTGAAGCTTGGAGGAGTTTTAGAGAATACATTGAGTTATATTATATACAGGATTAGATCATTCTAAGAAGTGAATAATTTCATAAGTTGAAGAAGTCTCTGGAAGCATTATCAGGTTTTATGTGATGGTTGGTTGATGGTGATAATTTAATGTAAAGTTTTATTATCTCTCATATATTCTTGGGTGGAATGATGGGGAAAAGATGGATAGGTAAACCCTATCTTGATATTGGAGGATTTTATCTTCCTTTTGGAGGTTTATCCGTCCCTTTATATTTGGAAGTTGTAGCTACCTTTGGAAGTCATTACTTCCCTTGAACAATAACTATTGGTTATTTCTCATATATTGTGCATGGTGTATTATGGTGTATTGGTGCAACTCTTCTACTATCGTTCATTGCTCACTGGATATAATTGAATATATAATATGAATGAATTATAAGTTGAAAAACTTTTTAAATTGTACTTGATACTGATTCACCCCTCTCTCAGTATCATCAATTGGAATCAGAGTCAGTTGCCTTCAAAAAACTTTAACCACTGGAAGGAAAATCCTAAGCAGATATGGATGACCATGAACACATTCCAAATGGGATTCAATGATTTCATGGAAGAAATTATGCATACTGGAGTGATAGAGTGAAAACTTACCTAACATATTTGGGATTATACATTTGGTACTGAGTTGTAAATGGCTATGTAATCCCACAGAATGCTCCAACCGATCCAATTGAGAAGAATCTTATGAGTTGTAATTAAAAATACATACATGTTATTCTAGGAGCATTGGCACCAACCATTTCCATCAAAGTGATGGGATGAAACACCGCTAAAAATGTATGGGACAAACTCAAGAGTATCTATGAAGGTGATCCAAAAGTTAAGCGGGTTAAGTTTCAACGACATAGAGCGGAATTTGAAAATTTGAAGATGGATGAAAAGGAAGATATTGAAACCTATTTTATTATAGTTAATAAGTTGTTAATGCTATCAGAGGATTAGGTGAATATCTCAATGAATCCTTGGTTGTACAAAAAGTGTTGAGATCACCTCTCTTGATGTATGATGCTAAGGTCTCCACCATTCAAGAAACTAGGGACTTGACCAAAATGACAATGGATGAATTACATGGGTCTCTTATATCATATGAAATGAGAACAGGTACAGAAAGTGACCAGCCAAACAATGAAGCAACCTTTAAAGCCATAAATAAGACAAAATACAAGGATAACGAACTTGATGAAGAAATAGCAAATTTCACAAGAAGGTTCCAAAAGGGAACTGGAAGATACAAAGGTAAGTCTCCACTCAAACGCTTTAACTGTGGTAGAATATGACATATTGTTGAAAACTTCTACTATAAAAAGAGAAGTCTCAACAATAAAAATAGATTCTACTCCAAGGATGATGACATATCCTCATATGAGAGTGATGAAGAAGATAATGATGGAGGACAAGTCCTCTTCATAACCCATGAAACCCAGGATGATGATCACAAGAGTTCTAAAGAAGAAGAATATTCAGATGAAGAAACGAACCTTGATTCCTCTTGGGGATACAAAGACAATGTAGAGAGTGAACACGAAGATGAGAATCTTGAAAAGTTGAAGCATGTTGAAACTGAAAATAACAAGCTTAGAAACACAAACATAATACTAAAAGGTGAATTGAGTAGTTGTGAAGAAGAGAATTACAGGCTTGAAAATACCATTGGTAGCTTAAAGGAACAATTAGAAGATTATGATAAATTGAAAGAAAAATTGGATCACACAAAATTGGAGCTACTATTGACAATAGAAAAGTTGAAGAAGTTAGAAAACAAACACTGAAAAAATAGATGATATCCTCAATAGTCAAAGATATCTAAATGACAATATGATACTAGGATACAATGACAATTTGAAGACAACAAAACAAAGTAAGGAAGATGAAAAGGATGAAACCAACACTCCAGAGCAAGTTGAACAACAAGATAGAAGACTATAATTCATAAGGAATAAGACATCAAGAAGATCCTCTCCCATCAGGTATGAAATAAATCATTATGAAGGAAACTACAAAATAATAGAACGTGAATCCAGAAGGACCACACCACAAAGAAGATCACTTACTCCCAGGTATCAATTTTTTTTTCTTGGACATTGTTATACTTGTGGAAATTTTGGACACAAGGAAATCAATTGTAGAATCAATGAAAGAAATAACTATGCAAGTTACATGAATGGTGAAAGTAGTATATATGGAAATGTTCATAGACTTGTCAACAGAAATTATAATCCATTTGACCTATTAATGGATCAAAATATTGTATGCTACAAGTGCAATAATCTTGGTCGCAAAGCATGAGATTGCACAGAGATTGTTAAGAACCAAATATCAATATAGCATAGAAAATCCTCAGAAAAAGTACTCAACGCCTTGAAAAAGAGATAATTTCAAACAATAAGCCTCTTCGAGGGGGAAATATCCTTTTACCCCACTTAAATGTTCAAGTACAAGATGATTCAAAATGAAAATGTCTCCTTGGTATATATAGGAGACTAGCAGGTATAATTACAACTCATGCCCTAAAGCCGACATAAATAAAATAACATTACTAACATAATATGCCCGAATTAAGGGGTAATGAGCCAATATTAGGGCTTAACATTCCCCTCCCCTTGAGACAAGTGTTTTCCGCAATGCTTGCGTAACTATGGATTCTTCTGTATAAAAGACTCATCTTCCCAAGTGGAATCTTCAGCCGACAGTTTCGTCCATTTAATGAGATACTTTGAAATGGATCTATTCCTTAGCTGGAAAATTCTTGTGTCAGTGATGGATTCAGGCTCCAATATGATTTTTCCTTCCTCATCAAGTTCTGGGAATATAGTTTGAACTAGGATCTTGTTGCCTATAACCTTCTTTAAGCATGAAACATGGAAAACTGAGTGTACTCGTGAAGATGCAGGTAGCTCCAATTTGTATGCCATAGTACGAATATTTTGCAACACCTTATAAGGGCCATAGTACTTTGGTGATAATTTATTATCCTTATTGGCTTGCTTGAGGGACATTTGTTTGTATGGTTTGTAGTCTTAAAGCTTACCCAATCCCCACTTCAAACCTATTTCCCTCTGATGTTGATCTGTTGTTGTTTCATGCGATTTTGTACCCATATGATAGGGTTGTCCTTTAAGATTTGGAGAACTTGTTCTTGATTCTCCATGTGATCTTCCTTTGCTTGAACCTTAGATTTTTATTTTAGAGAAGAAGTGATGGAAGGAGATTGGTATCCATAAAGTTCCATAAATGGTGTCATTTTGTTCCAGTATGAAAGGAAATGTTATAACACCATGCATAAAGGAGTAGCTCCCATTGAACCATTTTTGTTTGTTGCTCGAGAGACAAAACGAAGAGTATCCTTCAATTTTGTTCACTATGTCCGGTTGTCCATCGAGATTGAGGATGATAGGATGAGCTATGAGCCAATCAATACCCCAAACAAAAAAATTATGTCCAAAATGTCCATTAAAGATGGGATCTCTGTCACTTACAATATTCTTTGAACCGTAACTTTGATTATTTGCCATGAATGTGTTGTGTATACTGAATTTGAAGGGATGAGAGTGCACAAAAATTAGTACTTGGTAGTTCTATCAAAAATCACCATGATGACACCTTTCCTTGAATTTGGTAACCACGGTAAATCCATGGAAACCTCCTCCGACGACTTGGGATGGATAATGGTTAGCGTAAAGACATGAGAGATTCTTGGTGACTTTTGCCAATACGTTTGGCAAATAAACTTAAAACCTTTGAACATCGGTTTTAGGCGATCCCAAAAATCCTTCTTGGTATGGTAGGTTTCAAAAATCCCAAGTGCCCTCCCTCGGTGTGTGCAATTCCAATAGTGCCGTTTGTTTGAGTTGGGAGTTCTTACATAAATATATAAAACGTCGTGTACCATAGTTAATCATTTTTCCATGTAAATGTATTTGTTACTAGGAATCCTTTTGGAACCTTTGAATGAGAGTCCACACTTTTAGATCATTCTTCAGAATTCATCCCTTATATATTATCCAATAGGGTTGGATGATAGAATATGAAAGGCCTCAACATCTTCATCCTTTCTTGAGAGTGCATCTTCCACAACATTTTGCTTCCCCTTTTTATAGAGCGATTTCAAATCATAACCCAATATCTTAGTTTACCCATTTTGTTGTTCTTACGAAGATAGTCTTTGTTCGAAGTATTTAAGACTATCATGATGCGGTTTTGACCTTGAAATGCCTACCTATTATTAGGTAAGGATGCCATTTCTTCAATGCATGTGATGTTTTCGTATTTCCTTCTCATAAATGGGTTTTGTAGTCCTTTCCCTTGAGTGGTCGACTTTCAAAATCAGGGGGCCTTCCTTCTTGCATTAGGACCTTACCAATTCCGACAAGAATCATTCCACAATAAAAGGTTTTGTGAATTCTAGAGTGGTCCAGACAAGGTGGTAGTCAGGTGTGGTCAATATAGGAGCTTTACACATCACCTCTTTAAGTTGTTCAAAATATTTAGTTGCCTTTGGGTCGTGAAAATGCATCCTTCTTAGTTAGTCAATGGATTAAAGGTGTTTCCTATTCTTCTAGTTAAGACAAAACATTGTTAGTAACCTGTCAAACCCAGAATTCCTTTAAGATTCTTCAATGTTTGGGAATCGACGGTCATCATGTATGAATCTTGTTGGGTCTACCTTAACCTTCATGAGATACAATATGACCCAAATACTCTAACTCCTTTACTCAAAAACGGTATGGATGGTTTGGCATATAGTGTAGTTGCTCCTTTAGTGGTTGTAGCACCTTGTCAACATGTCACACATGATCCTCAGGGACTTCCTATAGATTATTATATCATCAAAATACTAACACAAATTTTGAAGGAAGGTCTTGAAAATGGAATTCATCAGCCCTTGGAATGTGGAAGGATTACTGCATTTGTGGAATGCAAAGGCATGACCAAAATTCATAATAGCCTTCATGAGTTGAATGTTGTTTTTTGGGATATCTTCTTCCTTCATTTGATCTGATGAAATTACCACGAGCAGAGAGATCAATTTTGTGAAATAGATTACTCAATGTAGTTCATCTGTAATTCATCAATGATGGGAATGGAAACTTATCTTTAATAGTGATATTGTTGAGCTCTCTATAATCACGGACACATACACCATGAGCTATCTTTCTTGAATACCATTACCAGGGTCAGTGGGAACTTTGGCTAGGTCTAATAATGCTTCTTCCTCTAAACATTTCGACATCAACCATCGCTCGTTCCTCTTAATATTGTGGGGTATCTATATGGCTGATGTTAGGAGGAACACCCGAGTGGGTAGAATTTCATGATCATGAGCTCAGTGGGTGGAAGACCTTTGGGAATATCTTCAAATACTTTGGAATACTTATCAATGATCCTTTGGAGATCTTGAGGGAATAGATGGCTTAGATGTTTGAACATATAGTGAGAATAGTTGATACCAATAATGCCTTGATGCCCTTTTCAATAATTTTTCATGCCGGTAGAAATTAGTATCACCTTGTCGGGTTTCCCTTTGATACCTCTTAACTCAATTTCTTTTTTCAGCAGATGAAAATTTCATGAAAAGTTCTTGAAAATTAAAATTCATTGTTCCTAATGATTGTAGCTTGGATTCCTAGTACAACATCTACCACCATGGGTATAGAAATCATTGGACTATTCATTACATATTCCCCCATAGTAAGATTGATCTTATTGCATTTTCTGAGAAATTTATAGTTCCTCCATCTACAATCATTACTTGAAACTCTGACACTTGGATGTAAAAGCAATTGAGATCTTTGGCTAATTTATAATGAATGAAATTATGAATGCTGCCAGAATCAGTGGAACTATTACCTTTTTCTTTTGATGTATCCTTAGATCATGAGGGGTTTGAGGAGTGCTAATTCCAGCCAATGAATTACCCAGTATCGTGGGACTCAACTCTTCAAAGCGAAATCAACTACATTTCATCTTGAGATGGTTCGTTTCCTTTGTTCTTCTTCCTCTTCCACAATCTATGTAGAATAATTTCTTCTCACCACTTGTATGTACCTTACTATACTTGTTGTCTGAATTAAAGCATAAACCTTTGATTTTATTTCCTCCAATTGTTGAGTGTCAACCTTGTAGGTTGAGGTGTTTTTAGAAGAAGAACATTGTTCTCTCTATAGATGTTGGATTGGTCCTTCTAGTAGCCATAGCCATATTTTTACTTTCAACGTGCTGTACCACCTTAAATGCATTCTCAATGATTTGGGTTCCCAAAGCTGAACCTCATGTTGAATTTTATCCTTTTAATTTCCTATGAATACATCAATCAAGAGTGCGTCATCTAGAATGGTTACCTTTATATTCAATCTTTGGAAGTTCTCAATGTGCTCGATGGCTAACCCTTTTGTGAGATTTATCAATTGGCTAAAGAAGGTATTGCTCCTTGTATCCTCATAGTGTTATCATTTATTCGTGAAAATTGTCCAAGTGATGAGTGATTTGTGAGAACAAAGACATCGATACCATACAAATTGATTAGGTTCTAAATGAAAAGCAATTTGTACCTTTGTGTGTGTAATGTTATGGAGATCAAATAATTGCTCCATCTGAAGTATCCATGTGATTGGGTCCTTGCCATCAAACTTCCTCATAGAAATCTTAGGAGCGTGGTTGGTCTTGAGAGCAGGATTGGGTTTCCTCCATTCTTGGTCTTGAAACCAAAGTTGGAGTTTCTCCATTCTTGATTCACCTTCCTTGTGTCCTCATCATGAATTTCATGGGATGCATTTTCACTTTCAGGTGTCTTCTCTGTTACAAAAATTTTCAATACTTCCATGATCTCCCCTTTCAAACCCTCCATCATCTCTTGTAGTTCATATTTTGTTACTATCTTCTTTTGTAAATCATTTTTGTCCCTACGCATTTATTCACCTTCATCAAGATTCCAAGTAGGATTTTATGGAGGCTTATTTGGTGTAGAAGTTCCCTTTTTTGGTGGCATGTTGGTCAAGTATCACTTTTGAACCTTGATTTTGAGGTGGTTTTGCTAGACAATAGTTCTTATGTTGTATCTCCCAAGTTTCATCCCTTCTGGTTATGAAACTTTATTTTATGTAATTATCCGATATTTCTTCTCTGCAATGCCGTAGGTCTGATCAAAATTGGATGTGCCAAGTGGAAATTACGGTAACTTCCCCACAACTTTCCAATTTTTTGTCTTTCCAAGAGATCTCACTTGTATAGCGTGCCCCACACAAAATAATTGATATAAAATTCTGAAACTCACACCGGAAATACTACAGACTGTCCATGATCCACTGAAACTATTCCCACTCAATTTGGATACTCTAGGAAGAAGTTATGATTGTTTTACCTGGAACACCTTCTTGAGACTAGTCAATAGGACTAGTCAGATACCCTATCTTCCATAGGGTGTATCTACAACATTAAGATGACCCAGAAGCTGAAATTTTTACCACAACTACCTTAGTAATTTCTTTAAATATCCTCCAGAGTTTAGGCTCTGAAATGTTACATAATGTTTTGTATAGAAAACATTTTGCAATGACTCAGTTCAAGATGATTCCAGAACCCTATCTTTTATAGGTTGTATCTCCAAAATTATAAGGCCTCAGGAGATGAATTTTTAACCCAACGTACCTTGATCCGTCTACTAAATATCCTCCTATTCGTTCCTTCTGAAACATTGCATAAAAAATGTTATATCAAAACTTCCAAGGTGTCTTAGATGTAGCAGTGAAACCCTAAGACCTTGAGCTCTGAAACCATATGTTAAGAACCAAATATCAATATAGCATAGAAAATCCTCAAAAAAAGTACTCAACGCCTTGAAAAAGAGATAATTTCAGATAATAAGCCTCTTCGAGGGGGAAACCTCCTTTTACCCCACTTAAATGTTCAAGTACANAAAGTACTCAACGCCTTGAAAAAGAGATAATTTCAGATAATAAGCCTCTTCGAGGGGGAAACCTCCTTTTACCCCACTTAAATGTTCAAGTACAAGATGATTCAAAATGAAAATGTCTCCTTGATATATATAGGAGACTAGGATGTATAATTACAACTAATGGCCTAAAGTCGACATAAATAAAATAACATTACTAACATAATATGCCCCAATTAAGGGGTAATGAACCAATATTAGGGATTAATGAAGGAAGATAATCCTATGTCAAATTTACCTATACCAACTACAACATGGAAAAGGAAAGAAATTCCACACAATGAAAATTGTTGAATATCATTGGTCGCTAAAGAATGCAAAGAAGAAGATGAATGGTTCATAGACAATGGGTGCTCATCTCATATGACCGGAGATCAAAGAAAAATTGTCAACTTGAATAAAAAGGGTGGAAATGTTGCATTTGGAGATGACTCATCTACCAAAATAATTGGAAAATGAACTATAAATATTGGAAGTGAAAATGTAAAAGCACGAAAAGTTCTATTGATTGAAGATCTGAAGCATAATCTCCTCAGTGTAAGAAAAATACATGATCAAGGATACACTCTTATGTTTGACTCCCAAAACTATAAAATCAAATAAAAGAACTCAGGAAGATTGGTTGCAGCTGCAAAAACAAGATCGAACAACATATACATCCTAGACATGAAGAAGACAGAGAATATATAAGCCACACAAAAGGATTCCAATGAAGACAAAGTCCCAAAGACCAAAAATAAGGATGAACTATTATTGAGTGCCACATGTTCAGGGGGAGCATCCAGTTATTGAGTGCCCATGGATGGATAGTATAATTCATACCGATTCTAATGGTATGTGGCACGTCACGTGGATCCTCACAATTGAGGAGAAATTATTTTTTGAAGATGACTGTGTAAATTGAAGTAGAAACTACATGTCAAACCTAATGTTAAAAGGAAGTGACATAAAGGGTATAAATACATATCATTATACATTCATTTCACACACACAATTTTTTTAATGAAAACGTATATATAAGTCGAATTTCAGAGGAAATATGAAGTAAAGAAGGCCGAATTTCAAGGGAGGATGAAGTCTTTTAGTGATGTGTTCTAAGGTATGTTATTTACATGTCATCTTACCATTTTCTCTATAACTTGTTTTGTAGAAAGATTCACACTGTGAAATTTTTATTCTATTGAGAAGACATATCTAGGTACCTATGGTAAACATTTCATCTCTTTATTCTCTATAATTGTGGAGATACACTATGTGGAAGATAGGGTTTTTGACTAGTCCTGAAGCTAGTAATAAACAAGTGTTCTAGGTAAAACAGTCATAAATTATTCATAGAGAATCCAAATTAAGTGAGACCAATTGCATTGGAAAGAGTATTGCCTTTTGTTTCCTGTGTACAAATTTCAGAATTTTGTGTTAAATATTGAGCACAGGGAAGGCTTGTGCAAGTTCGCTCTCTTGAATAAACCAGAATTGAATAAGGTATACCATTTTCTCTATAAATCCTTTTCTGGGAGGATTCAAAGAATGAAGCTTGGAGGATTTTCAGAGAATACATTGAGTTATATTATATATAGGATCCAATCATTTTAATAAGTGAAGAATTTCAGAAATTGAAAAAGTCTCAAAAAGCATTATCAGGTTCTATGTGATGGTTGGTTGATGGTGATAATTTAATGTAAAGTTTTATTATCTCTCATATATTCTTGGGTGGAAGGAAGGGGCAAGTATGGAGAGGTAAGCCCTATCTTGATATTGGAGGATTGTATCTTCCGTTTGGAGGTTTATACCTCCCTTTATATTTGGAAGTTGTAGCTACCTTTGGAAGTCATTACTTCCCTTGAATAATAACTATTGGTTATTTATCATATATTGTGCATGGTGTATTATAGTGTATTGGTGTAACTCTTCTACTATTGTTCATTTCTCATTGGATATAATTGAATATATAAACTCATTGAAGTATAAGTTGATTTTTTTTTTTAAATTATACTTGATATTGATTCACCCCCCTCTCAGTATGATCATAAGTTTGATCAAGAATTGATCAACAAGACACCAAATAGAAAATAACAAAAGAAATCAAATCGTAACAAATAAAAAATTTGTAAAGGACCCATTATTTATTTATTCAAGAATTTAAAAATAATGCGGGNTATTGTATGGGTTACAACACCAAATTTTCTTGACTCCTAGCTTTTCTCCTAGATGTTTCCTAGTTTTTCTTGATTCCTAGATGTTTCCTAGCTTTTCTTGACTCTTAGATTTTCTCCTAGGTGTTTCCCAAATTTTCGGACCTTTTACATTTTCTCCTAGACGTGTCCCACATTTTCTTGACTTTATATTTTCTCCTAAATGTTTCTTATTCTTTTTTGACTTTTATATTTTCTTTTTTCTTTTTTTTTTACTTTAAAGTTCTCATAAATGAAATTTCTCTATTAATTAACTAAATAAAATAAAAATCTAACCCAACTTTTAAACTGAAGCTTACTTTATAATGATGTTTATTTTACTTTGACCTCATCATAAAGGTTACTAATGCAACATCTTATTTATTCTATTAATTTGAATTTTCTTTTTTCCATGTGGATAAATTTATTTAATGTTTTTCCTCAATGACATTTTCTAAGGATGATTTTTCTTGTACATTGTCCTTGGGTTATTTTTCATTTATACTTTTACATATCCATCTAGAATTTCATCAGAATTAAAAGGGTGCCATGAACTCCATGGTCTTTAGGAATTATTTATGTACTCTAAGGGTGTCATCTTTCATGCCCTTCAAGCATCTGACCTTGAGTAATGGGAAAAGAAATGGTAGAACTATAGAGACCATGTTAACTCCATTCGTTGTCCATATTCATGACACTAATGGACACTGAGGAATAAGGATTTCACCTTATTTCATGCCCCTCAGTTAATCCTCATGAGTGACCAAGTATGTGACCTACCCTCATAACATCATGCAACTTCTTGAGCAAAAGTGTCTTTCCATTTTCAACTAAGACCACAGTGAGAGTGCTAGTAGGTGGAATCAGGAACGTTGTTCCAACTCTCCCCATAGTACTAGATATGAATCTATACAACTCTATTACTCCTATGTGAGTCATATCATATAATACGTTGGTTTTGAGTCCCCATATTAATGATGTGTTTGTTTTTATTTTATGAAAGGTCGAAGTTCATGTAAAGTTGAAAAGTCTAGAGAGACTAGAAAATGTAATACTTTGAATATTTTTAATAATAAAGTACTTTGTTGGTTGCAAGAGAGACAAGGATAGAGATAGGGGGATATGATTCCATGAGAGAGGGGGCTAAAGGGAATAATTATTTTTATTATATTTTATTCACCCATCTTGGATTTAGTGGGAAAAAGTGGTTACATGAAATTATTGGGGAAGCCATGTGGTGCATTATTGCATGTAATTTTTTAAACCCTGCCTTTGGGATATTTGGTGGTTCCTCAATCATTGTTACTCATTCCTCATTCATTCTTGTTCACTCTTGTTCTTGGGTTTGGAAAGGAAAATTAATTTCTCGAGGAAAAGAGCCATTTCTTATTGATTGTAGGTAATTGTTGATAATTCCAACAAGGAATTAATGCCTATATGCATGAGAATGTTGGAAGTTGTGAAATAATTGTCCACAGTTGAGAATCCTTGGAGTTTCCAACATTAATGTTTATAGGAAAGTAGCACTGAAGACCTAGAAAATAAGTTGGACAACATGAGGGACTGAATGATGGTGAAGGGTGTTCATTTCTTTATGTTGTGCAGGTTGAGGGGGAAAGAGAGCCGGTAAACTAGGATTGTTATGTGGTTGGTAAAATCATGAGATATTTTTAGTTGACTAGTCTAAACCTTAGAGTCAGTCTAAAACATTTCCTTGTGTATTCATATACCTAGCTCAGGCTGACTTTCTATTGAGATATAGAACAATATTTTCTAAGGTTGGGTGGAATGCTTGACATTTGTAGCCAATTGGTGAAGGGTTATTTAAAGATAAGTCCTCTATGTGTTTTCTTTGTAATTCATATCACACTTGTATTAATGATATCTAATATGTATTTATATCTTGCATGCTTGTTGTTAATGTTTTGCATGCAATGTTAATCATTTTCTTTATAGTTTAGCAAGTTTCTTGATTATTGTGTGTATGTGTATTATGCTTCTTGATTTTAATAATTGGTATCATAATTCAAAATTTCCCAAGATGGAAAATTGTGAGGTACCCGAGTCAATAATTGCATCACATATTGGTATCAAAGTGTCAATTTCTAGAACTTGGGACATATGGGATGACTTTCAAGTTGAAATATTGTTATTTGTGCATAGGCCGAGCCGAAAATTGCTTGGGCAGTCAAACAACATTTTTTGAAATTACACATTTTTTGGAATATTGGAAAATTTAGGAAATTTTTCCATAAGGTGATGTAATAATGACGTGGAGGCCATATGGAGTTGGTGACATTGACTATCATGGTGGTGGATAAGGTAGAAATATGACAGGCCCTAGTGGCAGGGTGGTAGACCATCATGGCGGGGTGATATATGGAGCGACGACCCGATACCACCAGTGCTATGGGAGGTTTGTTGAGCAGTTTTTAAAACTTCCATAAACCTCCACAATCATTGTGGGACAACCATGTGTCCCATCAATGATATGGTGGTTTCATAGGTTGAGCGTCATTAACCATTTCATGCTTCAAACCTCTGAAAATCAACCTCAATCATTGATCTTTCCCTGATCTTTGTCGTTATATTTGGGGTGTGGACGGGGTGTGGACGGGGTGTGCACTGGAGGTAAGGTGTGAAAGTGGACCCCATTAGTATCATGGGCCACTACTATGGTTCCATGTGGAATCTGGTACAGTGGGGAATCATATTTAATAATACCATATTTTATTCAAATAATGAAGAAGAAGAAATTTAAAGGTAAGGTAAAGGAAAGGAAGAGGGAAGAGAGAAATAAGGTGGTGATAGAGGATGATGTGGCATGCCAGGGTGGTTGGAGGGGTGACATGGAATCTCATCAGGGTGCTATGTGGACCCATCATGTTGCATCAACATCCATGTCGATAGGTTCCACATATGTAGAGAGTGATTGGAGAAGAATAACTCATATTGAGATAACATTTATGGATTTTTTCCACAGTGAAGCAATCTACAAAAGTGTCAGTGAGAGCCATGATTATTTCTACTTGAATTTGTTAGAAAGTTTAAAACAATCTTTTTAAATATCCGAGTCCAGTTTAGTGACTGGGATCTAGACTTAGCTGAAAGTTTTGGAGAGAGTCCAAAAATAAAACATGAAAATACCTAGTGAATTAATTGGATAAAATCTAAAGTGTTTAGAATGAGGATGCTGAAATAGGCCAAAATCCACTATTCCAATCCACTTTTTTAGGAATTTTTGGATTTTCAGAGGAGAAAATGTGACCGTAAATTAGAGAACTGGAGAATTTTATTTACTTAACATCTTATATGTTGAGCACACACTTATACTAATGGGGGGGCGGGGGGGTGGGGAGGTGTGAATCAGTATAAGGATGTATTTTTATTTTCTAAAATAATTAACCATATTGAAGAAATCACATAAAATCTAACAACTAGAAGACATAAGATTTTATGCGGAAACCCTTTCAAGAGAAAACCACAAAAAAATTTCTTTATTTTTTTAGGAACCAACTTACGGGAGACACCAATCCCCACTACTGGATTTTTATAGGCACCAACCTACTAGAGACACCAATCCAAAATAGTGAATATTTGTATGAACCAATCCCCATTTCTTCATGTTGGTAGGAACCAACCTACTTTCAAGCTTGCAAATTCTTCTTTAGAGGTTGAACATTTGCACTTCCTTCATAGGTCTTCTTGTTACTTCTATCTTCACCAGGTTTTCTCACTACTTTTTCCTTAGCTATGCCTTCTCTAGATATTCTTTCTTCTTTTACTACTTCTACCTTAGATCTTCCTTTACACGTTTTGCTTGCTAGAATGCCATATCTACTTGCTAGAACACCAAATCTGCTTGCTAGAATGCTAGATCTACTTGTTGGAGCACCATATATGCTTGCTAGAATGCCATATATAGTTTCTAGAACACCATATCTTATCTTCACTAATGTTTAATCATTTCTCCTTCAATGATATTCAATCATCGCTCCTCAAATGATATTCAATCATAACTCCTCTCACTTCTTCAAATGTTATTCATAAGAATATTACATTTTCACCCAGACCATTTCTCACATTGCTCTTCTCCTTTTATAATTTATCATAACCCTACATGAAGAGTCATGTTTATTAAAAAAAAATGGCATAAATTAATTAAATAATTAATTCCCCCTTCCTTTAATTCACTTTTAGAAATACCATGGGAAAATACCATTTTACTTTTTGACTTCCTTACATAAATTCACTTTTTTATATCTTTTAATACTCATTTTTCACATAACTTCATCTTTATTTTGAATTCACCTTTTTAATTAAAGTCACATTTTTCTACGTAACTTCATTTTGAATTCACCTTTTTACGTAAAGTCACCTTTTTCACGTAACTTCATTTTAAATTCACATTTTTATGTAAATTCACCTATTTCATGTGATACTTATATTTGAATACTTACATGATATAAGTCCTTTGACATCAATGAAAACAATTTTCTCAACACTCTCCCCCTTTGTCATTGATTCCAATCTTGCAATCAAGACACATAATCAGAAAAAAAATGTCCTCCTATCTACAACTCTATCTACAATTCTCACCCTGTTTGTAACTCTCCCCCTGTCTACAACTCTCTCTACATTTTTTCCCCTTTGACATCAATGGAAAATGAATTCTCCACCTGATATTTTACTTCTCCTTAAGAACTTAGTGACTAGATGAGATGGATGTCACTCCCAATTTATGTTTGAAATATTCAAATATCTCTTTGAGAAGGGTTTTTTTGAAAATATCCGCAATCTATTTTTTGGTGGCAATATATTCCATCTTGACATTTTGTTTTGCTACTTGTTCTCTTAAAAAGTGATATTTGATTGGAATATGCTTTGTTTTCAAGTGCATAACAAGATTCTTTGAAATATTTATTGCACTTGTATTGTCACAAATTATTGATATTGTATTATCATATTCTACCTTAATATCTCTCAAAGTTTGTTTCATCCAAAGAAATTGTGTGCAACATGACGTTGTTGCTATATACTTGGCCTCTATGGTGGATAGAAAAATTGAACATTGTTTATTGCTCAACTAGGAAACTAGATTGTTTCATAGAAAGAAAGCTCATCCACTTGTGATTTTCCTATCATCAATATTTAGTTCCCAATATGCATTTGTATATGTTTTTAGATTAATATCTTCACTTTTTGAGTACCATAATCGAAAGTCCATGGTTCCCTTTAGATATTTGAATATCCTTTTCACTACTTGCACATGAGTTTCTTTTGGTGCAACTTGAAACCATGCAACCATTCCTACTTATTTTATAATGTTTGAACTTGATGTTGTCACATATGTTAGAATGCCAATCATTGACCTATACAAAGTTTGATTTTCTTTCGGAGATTCATCAGTTTTGCTCAATTTACAACCTGTAACCATGGGTGTGTTGACTGGTGTACAGCTTTCCATTATAAATTTCTTCAACATTTCCTTGATATACTTGGTTTTTGAAATGAATATGCCTTTTTCAAATTGAGATATTTTTAATCCAAGAAAGAATCGCATTTCACCAAGCATAAACATCTAGAATTCCTTTTGCATTTCTATTGCAAACTCTTGGAACATTTTGTACATACTTCCTCCAAAAATGATGTCATCTACATAAACCACAACATGCAAAATATGTTATCCTATTGTCTTGATGTAAAGATCATTTTCCACAATTCCTCTTTTGAAGCCTTTTTGTTGTATATATTTATCAAGTCTTAAGTACTGAGCTTTGAGAGCTTGTTTCAACTCGAAAAGTTCTTTCTTCAAATTGCACACATGATCGTTATTTTTTGATAATATTAATCCTTCTAGATTTTCAATGTATACTTATTCCTCTAAATTACCATTGAGAAAGGACAAATTGAAATCCATTTGATAGACTTCAAATTTCTTGAAACACACAAATGCCAAAAACATCATGATAGCTTCTAGTCTTGCAACAGGGGAAACATTTTCTTCAAAATCAGTACCTTCAACTTGAGCATTGTTGAAATTACTAAGACAACTGAGAGGGGGGGTGAATCAGTTGTTACTATGCTTAAACAATATTATGTCTATTAAAACATTTTTTCAATCTTCTCCAAGTGACCATGAATATTATACAAGATATGAACAACATAAATAATGAACATCAGTCACATATAATATATACTCAAAGACATATTTTCACGAGGAGACCCATAAACGGAGAAAACCTCTTCTTCTTAGAATGATAGGTAGTCTTTTAAGTTATGTACATCAACTATATTTGAGCATCGACTCAATGTGAGGCTACTACCTCTATTTTGCAAGATCCAACTTGCTGAGAGCACTAACTCTCTGGTTTCTCTAGCACCCACTAGAAGGAAGCATCAACTCCCTAAATGTTCTAGCACAAACATGACTTATACAAGCACCAACTTGCATACATAAAACTCTATTTTTTCCCTAGCACCACCCTGCCACCCTGTTTTCTAGCCACAACTAGATGGAAGATACAACTTCCAATATTCAAGAACCAACTTGAATACTAGAGGAACATAGTCCTCTCTAGCACCACCCTACCTCCCTGATTATTAATTTTTGACTGTATAATTAACAATATAGATATATCAATTCTTACCGATTTTTCTCTATTTTGTAAATCTGGTCTGCTTTTGTTTGTTCTGCAATTCTGTTCTTCTTCTATATTTTCTGCAAATCTTCTCTTCTTATGTTTGTTCATCTTTTGTTTCTCATCTCTGAGATTGATCTCACATTGCACATATTGTAATTTTACCTTCCTTACAATTCAACTCATTTTTCAGTTAGAAAAACCAACCTCACATCGTGATATCATTTCCCTTTTATGCTATACTACCGATTCAATTACACCACGATTGTCCAAGGAAACGAATCAAAAAATAAATTGTCAAACATCCAAGAACTATGATTCAGTTTTGCTAACTGAATCATAACTGAACAATTAACTGTGAGATGAAACAGTAGCCCTTCGATCAAATTCCCAATTAACCAGCACCATTGGATTACATTCGCAGGGTCTCGCGTTTATCCCATATGACCACTGGTTGTGACCAAATGCTAAACATAAAGTGATTTCACGATTTCACATATCGCGACCTCCTGCAGTGAGTTTCTTCCAAACTCCCAAAACACAAAACTCTGAAATGGATCTTAGCAGTGCTAGCTCCTTCACTTCTCTTCCTCTAATGTGACCACAAGTTATGACCAGGGTCCAAGCATGAGGGTGTTTCGCAATTTCTCATATTGCAACCTCCTGTTGTGAGTTGCTTCCAAACTCCCAAAATGCCAAACTCTGAAATGTTTCATATCAGATCAACGACCGAGATCTCTCCCTATGATCAACGGTTGCGATCAATATGATGGACTCTGACTTCATATCAGATCAACGGTCCAGATCCTTGGTGATCCAATGGTCCAGATCATTTCACAACTTCTCATATTGCGAGTTCCTGTGTCATATTCCTTTGACTCCTCCAATGTGAAAGCCAACGAAATTCCAATCGCTCTCCACGTGTCCTCTAGCCCCAATGACCAAGATTGTTTCACGACTTCGCGTATCGCAAGTTTCCACACCATGCTTCTTTCCCTCCTACGAGTCAGTGAAATGATGGTTTATCACCATGCATCCCTCCAAATGGACAACTCTGATGATGTCAAGATAGCCAATGGTTGTGATCTTTTCATGACCTCAAACCTCGCGAAGTTAGAGGATATTACTCAGCCTTATTCTCTTCACAGTTATATAGGATATGACGGTTGTTGGTCCTCGATGCTCAGATCCAATGTCTGAGATTTGTTCTCCTCTTCTGCATGCTCCTCCTATCTAAATTTGGATCTGAYGGCCATCAGGAATTCGGGATGGGTGATCCAACGATCATTGTTTCTCCTCCTCCTGAGCTTACACTTATGTTCTTTCCATTGAATTATCGTTGTGTTGCTAATCTTGTTATCATAGGTAAACAAGTATACACTCATCGTGTTGATCTTTCCATCAATGAAAAACAAGCATACTCTGCCTTTTGTCTGTAAATATGCCAACAATATCCCCCTTTGGCATTGATGGCAACCTTGAAGAACCTAAAGAACTGCACTATTCTTCCTGGACATCCAACCATACCATTGTAGCATACTTACCATTACCACACTTGTTCTCCATGTTTTACATCAATGTCAAAGATGAAACACACTCCCCCTGAGTTGTTGCAATACATATCGAAGGTATCAGATATGCAACAACCACATACTCCCCCTGACAAGGTGAAAAGATCAGATGAAAGAAGATATAACCCCCAACTTCTAACGAAGATATCCAAAAGGTGTCRTTGCTAATGGTTTAGTAAAGATGTCAGCTATATGTTTCATGGAAGGAATATAATTTAGCTGAACAAATCTATTTGTAACTTGCTCTCTGAGAAAATGATATTTGATTGGTATATGATTAGTCTTGGAATGAAGAACGAGATTCTTGGAGACACTAATGGCACTGGTGTTATCACAATGAAGTGGGATGGGATCAGTATAAGTTACCTTCAAATCTGTAAGAGTTTGTATCATCCATAAAATCTGAGTGCAACAAGTAGCAACAGCAATGTATTATGCCTCTATAGTTTATAATGAAATAGATCCTTTCTTCTTACTAATCCATGCTACTACTGATTCACATAGGAAGAATGCACCTCCATTGGTGCTCTTTCTCTCATCCACATAGTTTGCCCAATCAACATCTGAATAAGAAGTTAACTGAAAATTATGATTTCTAGGATACCACAGACCATAAGTCATTGTGCCCTTCAAGTATTTGAATATCCTTGTTAGAGCTACTAAATGACTTTGTTTAGGAGTAGACTGATAACGACCTACCATTCCAACAACTTGCATTATATTAGGATAGGATGTTGTGATGTACATAAGACTTCCTATCATTGATCGATATCTCCTTTGATCAACATCCGGTGAAATATGATCTTTATTGAGCTTGCAACCAACCACCATAGGTGTACTAACAGGAGAAGAATCTTCCATTTGAAATTTCTTCAACATCTCTTTCAAATATTTTTGTTGAGAGATAAATATTCATGCATAACTCTGATTTACTTGTAAGCCAAGAAAATATGACAATTCTCCTATCATGGATATATCAAACTCTATTTTCATAGAGTTATCAAACCACTAGATAGAATAATCATTAATACATCCAAATATAATGTCATCTACATAAACCAAAACAACTAGTAAATCATCACCTTCAGACTTAATGTATAGATTGTTGTCAACAATACCTTTCTTGAACCCTTTGTCTTGTAAGAATTTGTCCAGTCTATAATACCAAGGTCTTGGTGCTTGTTTCAGCCCATATAAATCCTTCTTCATCTTGAAGACATAATCATGATTATATGTCAGTGAGAATCCTTCAGGTTGCTCCATATATACTTCTTACTCTAGATCTCCATTAAGAAAAGTTGACTTAACATCCATATGATATAATTTAAAGTTATTATGACATGAGTATGCAAGAAACATTCTAATGGATTCCAATCTTTTCACTGGTGCAAAGGTTTCATCAAAATCCTGTCCTTCAACTTGTGCATACCCTGTAAAGACAAATCTAACTTTATTCCGAACAACTTGTCCTTTTTCATTCATTTTATTCTTGAAAACCCATTTGGAGCCTATTACATTCTTATCTTTAGGTCTAGGAACAAGCTCCCAAGTATTTGTCTTCTCAATCTGATCAAGCTCTTCATTCATATCTCTAATCCAATCATCATGCTTGTTGGCTTCATAAACAATTCTAGGTTCAATCATAGATAGAAAAAAAACCTGAGATTGTTCTTAGTCTTTAATCAATTTCCTTCTTGTCTGAACTCCTTTATTTATATCTCCAATTATTTGATTTTCAGGATGATTCTTTCTAACAATTTTGAGAGGTGGTTTTGTTTCTTTTTGTTGATTTTTGTTAGATTGAGTATTTCTATCTTCATCTAATTCAAATTCTTCTCTTTCTGATCCTTGGACCTGTTCATCTTCATCTTCAACTATATCTTTTGTGCTTGGTTCAACACTGCTTACATTTTGTACTGTGATTTCTTCATCAGCTTGTATGTCGATACAATCAACCAATTTATGTAGCGTCTGATTATAACATCTATATCCTTTATTGTTTGTAGCATAACCTAATAAGATAGCTTCATCATCCCTTTCATCATATTTTCCAATATTTTCATCATTATTCTTGATATAACATTTACTCCCAAAGACTTTAAAATGCTTGATTGAAACAAGTCTTCCAAACCATAGTTCATAAGGAGTCTTGTCACTGTGTGGCCTGAGATGAGCTTTGTTAAGGATATGAACAACTGTATGAATTTCTTCCACCCAATATGTCTTAGAAATATTCCTTTCATTCATCATTAATCTTGCCATCTGCTGAACTGATCTATTCTGCCTCTCAACTACTCCATTTTGATGTGGAGTCCTTGGAATATTGTATTCTCATTTGATTCCATGTTTATCACATAACTCTTTGAAGTTCCATGAACTAAACTCTCTTCCTCTATCATACCTTACTGCCTTCAATTTTTTTCCTATTTGATTCTCGGTCAGAGCCTTAAACACTTTGAATTTTTCAAATGCTTCAGATTTTTCCTTCAAAAAGGCAACCCATGTTAGTCTAGAATAATCATCAATAATCAACATAAAATAGTTTTTTTTTCCTATACCTTCTTTTCTTGAAGGTCCACATAAATCCATATGTACTAACTGGAGATTTTTTTCTATTGAAGTAATGTTTTTATATTTGAACTGTGTCTGAGTAAGCTTTCCTATTTGGCAAGGTTTACAAATAGAATCATATGGCTTTGATATCTTTGGAATATCTTTTACTGCCCCATTGTTTCTAATATTGATTAAATGATCAAAATTTGTGTGTCCAAGTCTCTTATTTCATAGCCAACTTTCATCATACTTGCATAAGTGGCATTCTTCTTTTTCTTCTTTTAACACATAGACATTGTTTTCTGTTCTTATCCCTTTTGCAACCAACTGTCCTGAATTCACAGACTTTATTTTACAATCTTTAGAAGAAAAAAAAACTTCACATCCTCTATCACAAACTTGACTGATACTTAGTATATTATGTTTCAGACCATCTACAAACAACACATCTTGTGCTTTTCCTTTGCCATTACTCATACTTATTATTCCTTTATCTTTTATTTTTCCTGGTGCATCATTTCCAAAAGTTACATTCCCTGATTTGATTTCACTTAGAGTTAGAAACTTACTTTTGTCTCTAGTCGTATGTTTGGAACATCCACTGTCAATATACCAGGGATTCTTTTGACTTTGGGATGATAACACTAGTCCACAATTGCAATCTTCTTTCTTCTTCCAAACCTTGAAATTTTCAGCAGTGGGATTCAAATCTGGCTTATAATTCCTTAAGCGACAATCTGCAGCTTTATGTCCATAATTATGGCAGGTGTAACATTCTAGTTAATTGAATAACAGATCATAACGATTGTTATGCTCATAACTGTTGTTATGCTTAACCTGCATCTTTTTCCCAGCCATCACATGATTTGTAGTTTGTGGTTGTTTGTTACTTGATTGTATCAATATTTGTTGTGGAAGATAATTACTCCTTGATTATATTGATTTATCATATCTAAATCTTAAAGAACAATTTACAACTTTGTGACCAAAGTTAGAACATAAAAAACAATATCCATAGAAAAATCCTTTGTACCTGGAAAATGGTTGTCTTCTTTGAATGAGTCGATTGCTTCCATGATGATGATTTCTTTGACAGAGGATGTGTTTGTGTTATTTATTTGATCTACAGATTCAGTTCTAGTACTTTTCCTTTCATTCCTTCTTGGAGAATGGTTATGTTTCTTTGTTTTTGCAGAGTGGTTATTGTCAATGATTGTATATTTGACAAACTTGATGGATTTTGTTTTACTTGGTTGATCACTACTTGATCCTTATTCATAACCCAAGACATATTTCAACTTTGGATTCATTTTCTGATTAAGAATGGAGGTTAATCCTTTTGAGGCTTTAATACATTGAAAAGTTGGTGATACAATGCCTTAAACTTCTCCATCTCTTTTCTGGTTTTTACTATTTCTTCTTCTAAGGCTTCACATCTCACTTTCTTCTCTAATAACCGTTGTTTCAGGATGTCCTCTATTTTATTTTCCTCTTCTAACTCCACTTTTATCAAGGAAAAATCTTCATCAGGTTTTTTACCATTCATTTTAAATTATATCAACAACTGTTTTTGTTTTCTCTTCTTAAATCTGATTCTGTCAATTTCTTCCAGGGAATTGATTAATTCACCTTCCATATCCACCACAGCTTCTTCATCATCCATGTCACCTCCTGGGTGTTCATAATCAAGATACCCCATATCCATAATCATAAAATCATTCACTTTGTCTTCGTAGGATGAATCGTTATCTATGTCTTCTGAGGAGTCGTCATTGCTTGCACACAAACTTTTCTTTTTACCATACTTCTTAAATTTGTATTTCTTTTCATCATCAGAGTTCTGGTCCATTTTCTTTTGAGGACACTTAGATGAAAAATGACCTATATTACCACAGTTAAAACATTTGAAGGGAAACTTGCCTTGATATTTTCCTTATCCTTTCTTTAACCTTCTCACAATTTTTTTCTCAATATCATATAATTCTGAATCAATATTCTTGTTTTCTTTAAAATATTCTTCTCTAGTGATGGATTTATATTTACCAATTCTCATTTCATATGAAGTTATATTTCCTAGGAGTTGATCTATAGACAAAGTTTTAAGATCATTTAATTCTTCTATTGCTAAAACTTTTGGATTAGGTCTATCAAGCAGAGATCTTAAAATCTTCTGAACTAAAAATACATCTTCAATCTTCTCACCAAGACCCTTCATGGCATTCACAAGCTCTTCAACTCCTAAAAAATACTTACTAACTGTTTCATCCTCATTCATCTTTATTTGTTCAAATTTCAATCTATGTGTTTGAATTTTGGCATCTTTTACTTTCTCATTTTCTTCATAACTGCTAATAAGTTTATCCCACATTGCTTTGGCAGATTCAAGATGCATCAACTTTACAAAATCAGCTTCAGCAAGTCCATTCAAGATAACATTCATTTCCTTTGCATTGAAACTAAATTCCAACTTATCATCTTTAGAATCTAGCACAACAGGCTTTATATAACCAGTTTCTACTACATCCCAAACATCAACACCTAAGGCCATTATGTATGTTCTCATTCTAACTTTCCAGAAGGAAACAATTGTTCCATCAAACAGAGGAGGTTTATTGGCTGAAGTCCCTTCATGACTTGTCATGTTTAAGCTTACAGATCTACCTTAAAATAAAAGGAACCTGCTCTGATACCAATTGTTGAAATTACTAATACAACTGAGAGGGGGGTGAATCAGTTGTTACTTTGCTTAAACAATATTATGTCTATTAAAAAAAAATTCAATCTTCTCCAAGTGACCACCAATATTATACAAGATATGAACAACATAAATAATGAACATCAGTCACATATAAGATATAATCAGAGACATATTTTCATGAGGAAACCCATAAAGGGAGAAAACCTCTTCTTCTTTGAATGATAGGCAGTCTTTTAAGTTATGTACATCATTTATCTTTGAGAACCAACTCAATGTGAGGCTACTACCTCTATTTTACAAGCTCCAACTTGCTGAGAGAACCAACTCTTTGGTTTCTCTAGCACCCACTAGAAGGAATCATCAACTCCCTAAATGTTCCAGCACCAACTTACATACAAAAAACTCTGTGATTTCCCTAGCACCACCCTACCACCCTGTTTTCTAGCCACAACTAGATGGAAGCTACAACTTCCAATATTTGAGCACCAAATTGAATACCAAAGGACCACAATCCTCCCTAGCACCACCCTACATGCCTGATTATGAATTTTTGACTATATAATCAACAATACAGATATATCAATTCTTACCAATTCTTCTTTGTTCTGTAAATTTGGTCTACTTGTGTCTGTTCTACAATTCTTCTCTTATTTTATATATTCTGCAAATATTCTCTGATTCTATGATCTATTCATCTTATGTTTCTCATCTCTAAGTTTGATCTCACATTGCGCATACTGTAATTTTACCTTTCTTACAACTCAACTCATTTTTCAATTAGAACAACCAACCTCACACTGTCATAGCATATCCATTTTATGCTATACTATCGATTCAATTACACCATGATTATCCAAGGAAATGCATCAGCAACTGAATCGTCAAACGTCCAATAACTATGATTCAATTTTTCTAACTGAATCGTAACTGAAAAATTAATCGTGAGGTAAAACAGTATCCCTTCGATCAAATTCCCAATTAACTATCACCATTGGATTACATATGTAGGGTCTCGTGTTTATCCCATATGTCTATTGGATGTGACCAAATGATAAACATAAAGTGATTTCATGATTTCGCATATTGTGACCTCCTGCAGTGAGTTGCTTCCAAACTCCCTGTTGCGCCTCTTTTTTCACCTAAATGAGCAAAACAGAGTTGCTTACAAGCTTAGTTGGGTTAGCTAAGAAAGACAGTTGTAAAAGAAAATGGTTAGAGATAGAAACATAAAAGAACAAACTAAGAAATAAAAGAACAACTAAACTATTGAGCATAAGGACATAAGAACAAAAAATCAATAAGACTCATGTCACCAATGGCAAGGATTATATTAGTGAAAGAAAACACCAAGAAGAAAGAGGACTTTGGGTCCCTTCTTCCTCCAAGGGAGGGCTCTTGGACCCCCACAACTAAGCTCTTCTTACAACTTTGAAAGAAATGGTGAAAGAATCCCAAGCTAATCCACTCAAGAGGTGAGATGGATTTCCCCAATGTAATGGTGCTAGTATGCTCTTGATGAGAAAAGAGAATTCCCCAAGAGAATAGCAACAACATAACCTTGCAAATGAATTCCTTGAAAATGAAGTGCACCCATGGCTTTGTTTTATACCACCACTTTGAGGTATTGTGCAACCATCTTATAGTGTGAAAAGAGGCTATTTAGGGCATTTTTAGGTCTTTGACCAGCCACCCAGTCGGATTCAACCTAGATTTGGGTGTCAAATCAACTTGGAAGTTGAACCAGAAGTGGGTGGGAGGTTGACCAATCTCATAAATGCGTCATTCTCAGATGTGCACGGCGTTTAGCAACCATAGTCACACATCGTGCACATGTGCACTTTTAGTGCGCTTATGGATCGCGCATGTGCGCGCACGCCCTATGTAGTCATAGCACACCTTAATTTTATCACTGGTTGTATAGTTTTTGGACCTTTTGGAAATGCTTTTGTGGTAATTTTGGTCCATGGGTGACCTCATAACTGTTTTGAAGATGTTGTATTCTTGTAATCATTTGCGGACAAAATTCCAGTGATAACACTAATTACCTAAGTTCAATAAATTAAAGCCAATAAGAAGCATCAAAGACTTTAATGCAAACATCTGAACTAAAAGTATGAAAAACAGAGCCAAATCAAACTCCAAAATATCCCGGGAAGGAGATAAACTCTCTTGTCAAGAGGTAGATATAGTGTTGAATAGGGGTCAATGCTCCCTATAACATTGACAGGGGTCAATGATAAGGGTTATCAATGCTATGTGGGCCATTATGGGGGAGCATTGATGCCTGGAAGTATTGTAACAATGCGAAATTGTTCCCAAAATGATGCAAAAGTTCAGTGCCCAACTAAATAAGATTCCCAAATATTGCTAAGGATAGTGATATTCTCATAGGAAAAAACAAAATCAAGAGTAAAGAAAAAAGCAAAGACTAAAAATCGAGAAGAACATGGTGTTCTCCCTAGTGGAGTCGCCAATTTTCTGTTACTGAATATTTCCCCTGTGGATAGGTGAAATCTCCCTTGGATATCTAGACCCCTATTGACCAAGAAAAAAAAACAAACAAATGGACACTAACATTCCTTTAAATCTATTATTAATGTTGATGTATAGAGAATATAGAATAAATATGTGTGACTTACTCATTTTCTAACGATTGTCCTCGCTATTATTCAATCTGTTATAGCAAGATTTGCCTCACCCTATGAAATCTTGCACAGAAGGCATTTTTCCATTTCCCTATGCATAATTATCATCCCTGTTTGTAAATTCTAGATCTAAAAATACATATTTTTCCACATGTACGCACCTTTCCTACTATACAACATGTGTATACGCAGGTTGCACCACTACAGCCTGTGTACATCAGGTTTTGTGCCCAAAAATGAAAATTGGTGTCAAGTTTCCATGTCACAATAGGAGATCTATGATCCTTGGCCTTCCATATACTGGAAACATTCTTACTCAGCCCTTGAGTTCCATTTGAAGGCTATAAATGGGCCAATTCAGAGCTAGGGAAAAGGGGAGAAAGAATTCAACTTTGAGAGAAAAGTTACTCTGGAGAAATTATTTACTTCATATTGACTATGCATCCCTTTGTCCTTTAAGTATGAATACAGTGTTCAGCCCCCAAGATCTTCCATTATTGATTGAGAACCCTATTGTTTCTCTTATTTGAGCCTGCCTTTGGTGGAGGATTGAAGTGGTGGTGGCCCAGCTGGAAGGAACTTAGTTTCTCGGTTCTGAACCATGCTGACATGGAAGTCTATAACATTTTCACTTCTACTGATTATATAATAATAGAAATACTCTTTTCCCGTCCATTTGATATCTTGCAAATATTTGAATTATTATTCCATGGGCATATTTGTCATGTTTATTTATGGATTATGCTATTGAATGTGCTAACATCATTTATTTTCACCATATGCTTTCTTTTCTTGGTTGTTGAGGACTAGTTGCAGGTAAATTGCTTTGAGTAAAGTGCTCAAGGGTGGACTTCAACGAACGTCTGGATGAGGTAGTCCTTTTATCTTGTCTTGCTAGCATATTTGTTTATATATCATACTTGAGAATAGAGTTAATTTTTGTAGTCATTTTCGTCTATTTTGGTTCACCCTAACCATAGAGAGATTTTCCTTGTAATAGAATTGGAGACCATATTGGTGATTGAATCTTCTTTCTTACAGTTTGGAGTAATTTTCTCCTTAGATTTATCTCATTCCTATTGCATTTATTGTCGTATCATTGCTTGGCATCCTATGTTCACTCTAGGTATGAGTTTTTCATCCTTCTCCCTTGCCTGGCCTTGTTTTGAAACATATACATAGTTTTTGGCTTGACAGTCACGTATATATGCAGGTTATCCCTCTGCAAGTTGCGTACATATGCTCTGTTTCCTTGAACAGTCATGTACATCGGTCTTCTTTTCTTGTTTGGTGGGCTTCGTGGTTGTTGGGTGGGATTTGATGCTTTTATGGGCAGAGTCTTTATCATCATCTTTTCATTTTGATTGTCCTTGTACGTTGGGTTGGGTGTCTTGTTTCTTGGTATCCTGCTTGAGTTATCTCTTTCTATACACAATAGAGTTTTATATATCAAGTTGTTGTTCAGACCATGCATTTTCTCTTTTTATATTGAAAATAAAAAAATATTAGGCATTTTGCATTGCATGGAATTTTTTGATCTTTCGATTCTTTGTCATTAGCTTAGTGCATACAATGAAAGATTGCATTTTTTACTTCAGAACTGCAGAGTTGAAATTGAAAATTGCATTGTTTTTAAGAATCTTATCATTCATTGAAAAATGAGTTAGGACTTTACATTATATTCATATTTAGTTTTCTTCCTGAGTCATAACATCATGAGTTTCATCACCATACATTTTTGAGTAAGCACGACCATTAAAATTAAATCTATAAGTTAAAATAGATTAGTCATGATTTTATTTTCTAGGGTGCACAAAATAGCTTAGGACTTAGTTCCTTGGAATATGATTTTGTGAGTAAACTTCTCCAAGGAAATTAAATCAGCATATGTGTCTAACTAAGGGAGTGGAGAAATCCATTGTATAATTGGTAATATTAGGAGGCTTTGCTCACACCAGAGTTAATCACGAGGTTGTGCGAGGTTGGTTGAAGGGATATCCCCTTGATACCTTCTTAGTGTCAAAGATATTTATGGGGATCTATTCATATCTAGGGATCTTGTTAGTTCCATTACCTCCGTGAGAGGCGGTGCTTTCAAGGTTTTGGGCTTTGCTACCCTACCCATACGGTGGACCTGACTTACGACTGCTCTCTTGTGCATCAGTTATACATTGGTTTCTTAGTTTCTTGACTTAGGTGCCACATAGGTTACTTGCAGGGGTTATTCTGCAGGTACCCTGGGTCAAATAAGGGTTGGACAACACACAACCTTTATAGAGGATTACCTCTCCGAGGGGATCTGACTGACTGGTTTTTAAGCCCACGAGGGCCTTTATAATTTATTTTGTTACCTATGATATTTAGCAAGGAGTCTTAGGCCCCTCTTGGGCGAGACATACCTTCTTTAGGGAGGGAGGCCCCTTTCAACCACTTTACCTCGTTTGTGTGCATATTGGCCGTTTGATTTTTTGGTGTGTTCTTTGATTACTATTTGACCCTAGGATTTTATACTAAGTTTTCATTATCATGGATAGTGGAATTCCAATAGCTCCCTCTTTTACCACTACCCCCCCATGATGTTCACTCATTTCACAGGGACGAGTCCATCCACTCTTCATAATGGTATGTAGAATTATGACACTCAATCCATGCCTTGGGTCTCTAATCATTTCCCTATTGATATGTCTTCTTATTTTCAATCCTCTCCCTGGCCCAATTATATGAATCCTAGCATTGGATCTAGGGGCACCATGGCCCCTCTACCTACATATTCATTTTATATGATTCATGTCCCTCAACCAACTCTCATTGTGGGAGTTTGGAACCTCCCCTCTTACGGATCCAATCCTAGCTATGTTTTTTCAGGAGCCAGTGCTCAAATGGGTGCTTATTCATATGGGTATCCTTCATCTTACATGCATGTTCCTTCAAAAACTTTTCCCATGGAGGGTCCTCGTATATCCTTGGGTGTTTCATCTGGGGAGAATCAGTTTTACGGTTCGAGATACCCTTATTACAGAACCCCTTCACAAGGGGGAAACATATATCCTCACTCGAATAATCCTTACCATACTTTCGTCTCTTTGTAGACTTCAGTGACAATGCCCGTACAAACCTCTTTGGATCAATTAGACAGAGGATACTACCTTTTCGGACAAGGACAGGGGGTAAACCAGGATCCTTCCTAGTCTGCAGTGTTTCAAAGCCAATCTTTCCCTGGACCTTGGTATCAAATGTCATAGCTCACCGCTAGTCAAGACACTATCATTCGTGTTGGAGATGGCTCAATAGCTTCTACATGTCATATTGAAAATCATCACCCAATCGTTGCTACTCATGTTGGGGACATCACTCTAGTCTCCATGAGTCATATCAATGACATGTCTCCAACCTATGTACATCATGTGGGAGATGACTCTCTCACCTCTGTCATTCATGCTGAGAGCATGTCACCAATGATTATGAATGACGTTGGGGGCATTCATAATCCTAGACGTCTTATACATAAGCCTAAATTCCTTTGCAATACATGTGAAGGAATTCACCTTACATGTTTGTGTCCTATTACTATTGGGATACCTAAAGCATGGGGCTCACCTAATTTCCCTTCAAATTTTGAGGCATCTGTAGTTTCCCCACACTCTGTTTCTCCTTTGATTGAAATGACAGTCATGCCCCTGCAGTCTTATCCTAACCGTACCCCCCTTATCGAGGGTGATGGATCCTTTATCCATGTTGTCCTGCATCCTCTTGAAAATATATTTGAAGAAGTGGTTGTACCAGTGAAATCTCTGGTTAATTCAAATCTTCTCTTAGAGGGTGAAGCATCCTTCAATCATGTTTTCAACATCCCTGATAACGCTCCTTGTGAACATGATATATATTTTCTCTTCCCAAGCACTCTCCCTCCAAGTCTTGAGGAAGATCCCTTCGATTGGGATGGTTTTGTGGGGTATCCAATGACCCCTCCTATGTCCTTTCTATTAAGAGACATTATACGATATATCATGGAGACATTAACCTCCGCTATCACTTTCCCCTCCTCAACTTGGAGAGCTTTGGGTTTTCCCAAGAGTATTTTGGTTATTCATAAGATACTGACATTCCACAGAAGTCCAGCATGAGAGCCTTGGACTGCCCTATGACAGGTCGCCTAGCAACCTCTTAGCGAGTCTGAGTTAAGATATTTTCCAACTCGTTCAAAAAGAGAAAATATTGTCGAGTGATTTGTCCCTTTCACACGCATTAAGTTGGACTTGAAAGGTCGTGAGTCTTAGTTAAGCTCTTTTCTGACTCATTCTTCAAAAAGTGAAAATATTTCCAAGTGAAGTTGTCTCTTTCACACTCGTAAATTGGATTTGAAAGGGTGTCTATTTGGCACAAGTTTATCCTTTTTTCCCACCAAGTAAACTAAATGTCATGAAAAAGGACATTTTTTGGCATTAAGTTGTGATTGCATCTCATGATCTTGCTTGCGTTATTCAACCTATAGTGGGTTCTCTCTTTTCATTATAAATCATTTTCCTCAGTAGTTTTTGCATCCTCAACCAAGCAGAGCCTCATTTATATCCTTTGAAATTTGACACCCTATACCTAGGAGGGAACATTCCCCAAGTGTCCGTCTCCCACATGCATCTCTTTTCATTGAGCATAGATATGTTCCACTGCTGGAACTAGTTTTGATTACTTGCAACACTCGTTTCCTCCTCTATATCATAACATTCATTTGCCTATGAAAAAACAAAAAAAGATGGGCGAGAAGGGAGTATTTTCTCATATTGGCAACAGTCGTGTCTCCTTTGAACAGAGCACAAAGTTATTGAGTCCATTTTTCATCAGAAATTTTTGTTTAGCATGGCCTTAGGAAGTCGAGCTCATTACAAAGTCTTCTCTACCGTATGGTTACTCTTCCAGTCCCCATGGATAATTTCATTGATGCCTTTTGCATCTCACGGTTTCATCATTGATTTTATGCTTCCAGAGTCTTCCATATGTCTCATGCTCTTGTTCAAAGGAATTCTATCAACCTGTGTCGGCCATTCCTTAGAACTCTTGAATTTGCATGTCATCCATACCCTTAGTTTGTATAAGAATCACATGATATTGTAGTCCTATCACACACCCTGTTCCTACTTTCATCATTAGTAGGTAACCTTGAACCCAACAGTCGAAATTTCATCATTGATCGTTGACTGGGTGGTTTCCGTTATGTTCGACGGCAAGACATATATTAACACATTGGGATTCATGCAGTGTCTTGGATGCCATTATCCTTATTGGTGGTTTTCTCACCTTTTGAAACAATTTTCCTCATTGGTTGTTATTCAGAGGGTCTTTTTCATGTACCACTTGCACTTGGCACAAGCAAAAGATGCACAGGGTCGTTGGTCCGTGAACATGTTCTTCGTCTGATTTCCTCCAAATCATGCAGCTCATGCTTTACACCTCGTGATGAATGATGAGAGAATCCTTAATGCTCTCCTTTCAGCGGGTCTCCTTCCATCGAATTCATCTCATTTATTCTAGAAACAGGACCTAGAGTCTTATGAGTACCTTGAGGCTTGCAGTCATTAGTGGCAGATTCTCTCACCATCGAAAGTTGGGAATACATCAATGTCTCCTAATCGATGGATTCTTCAGGTGTTCAACAACGAATCCTTTATTCACACTTGTAAGAATGTACTCGGTGCCTTGATACCTACTTTTATTATCGGTAGGTTGTCTCACATTTTTTAATGGTATACCTCAATGACCGGTAATCAAACAATGCCTCATTTTGTTCGACCTCAACTCATTTATTCATAATGTAGACTTGCACCCTTGGCAGATTGTGTAGAAGACTTGAAGACATCAGTATGTGCTTTCATATTTCCTGATCTGTTACTTCCTTTTCATTGGACCAGTACCTATACGACTTCAATGATCATGGGAGGTCATATTGTACTTCATTGTATACAGATATATTCAAATTGATTTTGAGATTGGTTCTACTAGGCCTTGTTCATTACTGTTACATCTTTTTTCATGTAACCGCACTTGTATTTGCCTATTCATGACCATGGATAGTTGTTTGGTATATTTTCACATGGATATGTACTGTAATTCTATTTGCAACCATGTATGCAAAGTCAGTGCAGAATGTAATGAGCAACTAGTTCTTCCAGTTGGTTCCCCATCGCTCCACTTCTGGGTTGTTTATAATGTATTTCATCCATCACAGATACTCCTATGACCTCACACATTAGGGGGCATATTTTATAGCAATATTTGCCTCACCCTATGCAAAATTTCACAGAAGCCCTTTTTCCATTTCCCTATGCAGACTTATCATCCCTATTTGTAAATTCCAGAGCTAAAAATACATAGTTTTCTGCATGTACACACCTTGCCTACTATACAACATGCCTATATGTAGGTTGCATCACTACAACCCACATACATCGGGTTTTGTGCCAAAAAATGAAAAATGGTGTCAGATTTCCTTGTCACGATAGGATATCTATGATCCTTGGCCTTCCATATACTGGAATCGTTCTAAATCATCCCTTCAGTTCCATTTGAAGGCTATAAATGGGCCAATTATGAGCTATGGAAAAGGGGAGAAAGAATTCAACTTTGAGAGAAAAGTTACTCTAGAGAAACTACTTACTTCATATTGAGTCTACATCCCTTTGTCCTTTAAGTCGGAACACAATGTTCATCCCCCAATCTCTTCCCTTATTGATTGAGAAACCTATTGTCTCTCTTATTTGAGCTTGCCTTTGGTGGAGGATTGAAGTGTTGGAGGCTGAGATGGAAGGAACTTAGTTTCTCAGTTCTGAACCGTGCTGACATGAAAATCTGTAACATTTTCACTTCTACTGATTATGTAATAATAGAAATACTCTTTTCTTGTCCAATTGATATCTTGCAAATATTTGAATTATTATTCCATGGGTGTATTTGTCATGTTTATTAATGGATTATGCTATTGAATGTGATAACATCATTTATTATCATTGTATGCTTTCTTTTCTTGGTTTTTGAGGACTAGTTGCAGATATATTGCTTTGAGTCAAGTGCTCAACGATGGACTTCATCGAACGTATGGACGAGGTAGGCCTCTTATACTGTCTTGCTAGCATATTTGTTTATATAGCATACTTGAGAATAGAGTTAATTTCTGCAGTCACTTCCATCTGTTGTGGTTCACCCTAGACATAGAGAGATTTTCCTCATAACACAATCTTTGTTCTTGTTTTCCAAGTTGCGATCAAGATGAAGAAAATCTGCAAGGAACAAAACAATACCTTCTACTTATACAACATGTCATTATACAAGAACAAATATATATATATATATATATATATATACATACATACATGTGAAAACAACAATATGAAGGAAATATGCCAAGTTATATTAATGAAAACATGGGAACTTGCAACCTTGTTGCGCTAGAGTTCTTCCAAGCTTCCAATCCAGTCCTTGAATGCACTCTCAATATGTTTCTCTTAAGATCATAAGTATCATATACACACTTTTTCCTCTATCGATCAATAATTCCTTGAATCCATATAGCAATGGCTCTCCTCCCTCATACATTCATTTCCATGCCATCCCTAGCACACGAATGGGGAAACGATAAGAAACAACAAATGTTGAACTCCCCAAAATTAATTAGCAACAAGAACAAGCCACCAAAAATGAACCACATGAATGACTAACCACCAAACAACCCATAGGAAGGGTTTAAATAGCAAGGACACGGTCTCCCAAGGAGACTTGTGTGTCCCCTCACCCAAACATGGGTAAATAAAGATTAATAAAAGGAGTATCCCTTCAACCCCCTCTCTGATGGAATCAAATCCCCCTATATCTTGTCCTTGTTTGTCTTGCATCCAATAGTGTATTATATATATATATATATATATATATATATAAGAGGTATTACATTTCTAGGCACCTCAACCTCTCAATAGACCATCTCATCAACCTAAGTCATATTTACATAATATATTCCAGTTCATAGGGATTAAAACCAGGATTTTTACGTGCCCCTCCCATTATTTTGGCATTGTTCTCAGTGCAAAACACCGTATTGATATTCATACTATTACAAATCTAGGCTCTTTGACCTTTAATATGCATAGGAATTCTATCCAATGGTCATATACATAGGCATTCCAGCCTAAAAACATGCATACGTAGTCACTTTGACCCAAAACATGCATAATGATATCACAATTTATATTTCTACCAATAGTTCCAACCACCAAGATCGCATTCCACATCATCCTGCACAACCCAAGGAAGTGTACCCCCTTCTCTTTTATGCAGTACTTCAGGTTGTACCACTTCTCTTCAGGTCTCCAGTGCACTTGGCTAGCAATTCTCAGAGTTGTGACTACATGAACTCCAGTTTCAACAAGTGTCCACTAGAATTTGTTTGTTCCATGCCCTTTTCCTTGTGCTCTATTTCCTTCTAGTGATATTATACGTGGAATTCTAGCTTCAATAGTCAAAATCTCATTTTTATTTCACACATACAATCATCATGAGATATCATCATAATAATTTTTATTTTTAAATTTCCAAATTTGTTTTATACATGAAAACAAAATTTCCCAAACATGAGCTTCCTGCTCATAATTTGTTTGTCTCTTGAAATAATAGATATATGTATTCCTTATAGGATTACATCCCCTGCATGTCCAAGGCCATTCTTCCTACAATTTTCTCAATTTCCATGCATTCAAACAAATTGTTAGCATACCATAACAATTTGTGATTATGAATTTCTCAAATCTATTTCATAAGGAAACTTAAATTTCCCAAGTATGATATTCCATCTCTTAAATTCTTGGCTCTTGTCATAGTAAGAATTAGTATTTATTATCTATTACAATAGTTCCATACTTGATACCACTCTTACCTAAAAAATGCTCAACCTTTCATTCAACCAAACATATTTGTTCGCATATCATAACAAATTTGCAATTATAAATTTCTCAAATCCATTTTATACATGGAAACAAAATTTCCCATGTACAACCTTCCTATTGAAGTTTCTTTTAAGCCTAGGTATGCTCTGATACCATTTTGAAATTCTTACTCCAACACCTAGGTACTTTGTTATATAGTGATTTCCCTACCATAATAATATTAGCAACTCACAAAACAATAATACACTACAGAAATATTCAACTAAATATCATGCAGCAAAATCATAAACTAGGAAACCAAATCAAGCACACAGGAAGACCAGAAGTTTTGGGTAAATACCAGTAGAAAAACCTGGAGGGAAAACCAATGCTGAGAATAATTTTATTATGCTAAAATCAGGGCTCCCATAATAGATATAATGGACCACTGAGAGAAATACAACTACAAACTAAACTAGAAAGGTTTGACCTATTGTACGACCAATAATGGTACACTTTTCTAGAAATCTGTGATTTTCCCTTCTATGACCCACATAAATTCACAACTTTCCCTTCTGTGAACCATGAATATCCACAACTATATCCATTTTGACCCACATATGTATGTGATTGTCTCCACTATGACCCATGGATATGTATGAAAAGTCCATATGAAAATATTTGTATGTTCTAACTCTTTCTTGTGGATTCCTTCATCTGAAACCCATGTGTATATGCCTCTATTCTCTCTTCTCCTTGACTTGTATGATCTCTAGATGAAATTCCTTCTTCACCTATCCAAGATCTCGAACCAACGTCCTTAGTGATCCAATACTCTATGTGTCAACTCTCTCAACACAACGCATGTTAATTGTAATCCTTGGTCCTCTTGAATCACCATCCTTCGTTATCTAAGAACTCAAATAGAGGTCCTTCTCTACTCCTGAGTGTGACCTTGGAAAATCCACACTAGAAAATTTCATCCATTTTTATATGTGTGAATGTATTTTCCTTGGTACTCTTGAATCACCATCCTTCATGATCCAAGCACTTGAGCATAGGTCCTTCTCTACTCCTGAGTGTCACCTTGGTGACTCCACACCAACAAATCTTCTCCTTTTCTATCTATTTGAATGTATCTTCTTCCTTCTCCTAGCCTTTCTTTTATATTCATGAGTTATAATCTATTTCTAATCTCTAAAATTATATATGGTTGAGATTACTTCTCACACTCACTTTATATTTATATTACATGTTGCATGCTAAGTACGTTTAGCATGTGTCTTAAATAACTCAACTAATTAATTACATAGTTAATTAATAAAAATAATTTACTTTAATAATTCATTTCCTTAAAGTAAATTCAAGAGTATAAGGATTTGGACAATTTCCACATGTCTAGACACATAGACCTATGCGGAAATACCTTTCTGATGCTAAAAATAACATCAACACTCCCTCTTAGTGAGGAAGGTATTTCCTGAAGATACACCTAGAATTGTTTATGCCTCTGACTCTGGCACATATTCAGACACATCATCCTGCATACTAGCATTCCTCCATCCATGTTGGTTAGCTTCTCCCTAAATACTAGAAGTCTCAAAATATATGACGCTACATATCAATGCCACAAAGTCTTAAAAATCTATCAAAGGTCTTCTCTCCCTCAATGTGTTCCTAGAAGCTTCTTTCTCTAGAACATCCATCAATGTCATCGCGTACAAACTCGATCTCTTTCCAAAACTGGAAGGGGATAAATCCATATTCCCCTATGAAGGTTTACTCCCCACATTGGAAGTATGTTAACTCTACTCATCCTTTAGCTGTTCATCCTTCAAATCCTCCTGCTCTTTGTTCTCTATCATTGATATCAATCCATGATCCAATATCCCCTTAGATCCTCTTACAGGATGGCCCTGCAACCTGTACAACCTATCCTCTCTACACCAATTCTCATTGTTGTGTTAGGGATAGTTCCCTTTGAACATATGAGTACTTTATCTCTCTGAAAAATAACCGCAAAACCCATTTCCTCCAAAACTGAAACTGAGAGAAAGTTGTTCTTAAATTATAGTACCTAAATCACAGCTTAATTCTCTAACAAAGCTTCTGAATCAAGTTAGAACATGATAATTCCCTTCCCCTCCATTTCATACTCATCATGATCACCAAGATCCACATGGGTCTCTGAGTCCTTTTTCGTACTATTGAAATATCAGGTGCTTCTAGCTCTAGTTGATGTTATTAAAATAAAATCATGGGATCCTTTCCTGGGATAATGGTTCTCCTAAGGAATACAAATCAACTAATATCCAAGCCATAAAACTTCAAAATCAATACTTTGATCTTGTAGGTTGATTGTTATATCCCATGCTTCCCCTTTTCCTCATTCCTCAAACCCTTCCCTACACATTTGGATGAAATTCCTTCTCCACCCAATTCAATGAGATCTCCTATCTCGCTCTGTGTGTATTTTCTATCCACTGAGAAACAACCAATACCTGGAATAGAGCACCTCTATTGTTCTTGTACAACCATGTACTTGAAACTGCTATGATACCCATATATGTCTGTGCTACCATATTTATATATTGTTCCTCCTTCTTTGGACCGATTAGATCTCTAGGTGAAATTCCTTCACCACCCGGTTCTAAGGTCTCTATGAGAAAAAATCCTTGTTTTCTCTATCTATGAGTTCTCATGTGGATCAGATATATAGATGGGAGTCCTTCTCCACCTATCTGAAATCTCCTTGTTGATTTCCTGACCTCCTTCCATTGCTCAAAAAACCACCCTACTGAAACTACCTCTATATTGTTTTGTACCCATAAATAAGGCCTTTGATTTATGTATGCTAGTTTAAATATCTACTAAGATCTCTTGCAAATATAATTTATCTACTACAAAAGCTACTGGATATGTGATTAGTCCTTCAAGCACCCACCTCATCACTCCTGATCCCATAGATCTTCTCATGTAACCCTAGATATGAACTTAATCTCTACTATGGTCACTCATATCTCATAGATATGTCAATACTATGTGCACTTGGTTTCATCCCAGAGAAACCTTTCTCTCATACCTTGTTGAAGTTTATTTCAACCCTAGGTATGCTTTGATACCATGTTGAAATTATTACTCCAACACCTAGGTACTTTGTTATCTAGTTATTTACTTACTACAATTATATTATCATCTCATAAAACAATAATACACTATTGAAATATTCAACTCAATATCATGCAGTGAAAGCATAAACTAGGAAACCAAATCAAGAACACATGTACACTAGAAATTTTGGCTAAATACCCATGGAAAAACCCCATAGGGAAAACTAGTGTTGAGAATGATTTTATTATGCTAAAATTACGTCTCCCGTAATAGGGATAATGGCCCACTGATATAAATACAACTACAGACTAACCTAGAAAGGTTTGACCTATTGTACGACCAATTCTAGCATGATTTTCTAGAAATCTGGGACTTTCCCTTCTATGACCTGTAGACATTCATGACTTTCCCTTCAGTGACTCACAAATATATATCTCTGTCTCCACTATGACGCACAGATTTCCACAACTGTCTCCACTATGACCCACAGATAAGTACAAAAATTTTCATAAGTTTTGACTCTTTCTTGCAGCTTACTTCTACTGAAACCCACCTTTGTATGCCTATGTTCTCTCTTCTCCTTGACCTGTATGATCTCTACATGAAATTATTTCTTCACCTATCCAAGATATTGAACCATAATCCTTCATGATTCAATACTTTGTGTGTCGAATCTCTCAACACAATGGATGTCAAGTGTAATCCTTGGTCTTCTTGAATCATCATCCAATCACTCAAGTAGAGGTCCTTATCTACTATTGAGTGTGACCTTGGAGACTCCACACTAGCAAAGGTCCTCCCTTGCTATCTATGTGAGTGTATTTTCCTTGGTCCTCTTGAATCACTATCCTTTGTGATCCAAACACTCAATAAAAGGCCTTTATACACTACTGAGTGTGACCTTGGTGACTCCACACCAGCCTGTTACAAGGAAAATCTCTCTATGGCTAGGGTAAACCAAAATAGATGGAAATGACTGCAGAAACAATCTCTTTTCCAAACATATGACATATAAACCAATATGGAAGCGAGATAAAAAAAGATGCCTACCTCGTCCAGATGTTTGATGAAGTCCATTGTTGATCACTTAAACCCAAAGATATATACCTACAACTGGTTCTCAACAATCAAGAAAAGAAATCATATGGTGATAATGTAAAAGGTTATCACATTAGATAGCATAATCCATTAATAAACATAACAAATACGCCCATGGATAATAACTCATATATTTGTAAGATATCAATTGGACCTGAAAGGAGTATTTCTATTAATAAATGATCAACAGAAGTGAAAATATTACAGACTTCCATGTCGGCATGGTTCAAAAACAAGAAACTAAGTTCCTTCCAGTTGGGCCTCCACCACTTCAATCCTCCACCAAAGGCAAGCTCATAGAAGGGAGACAATGGGGTTCTCCATCAATAAGGGGGGAACTTGGGGAATGAACACTGTGTTTAGAATTAAAGGACAAAGGGATGCAGACTGAATATGAAGTAATAATTTCTTCAGAGTAACTTTCCTCTCAAAGTTGAATTCTTCTCCTTTTCCATAGCTCAGAATTGACCCATTTATATCCTTCAAAATGGAACTAAAGGGATGAGTCAGAACGTTTCCAGTATATGGAAGGCCAAGGATCAGAGGCCTCCTATCATGACATGGAAACTTGACATTTAATTTTCATTTTTTGGCACAAATCCCAATGTACGCGAGATGTAGTTGAGTAATCTACATATACACTTGATGTATAGTGTGAAAGATGCATACAAGTGGATTTTTTTTTATTTTCGTCTCTGGATTTTATCAACAAGGAAGATAAGTCTACATAGGGAAATGGAATAAGGCCCTCTCTACAATATTGCATAGGGTGAGGAAAATCTTTCTCTAACAGATTCCACCTAATGTGTGAGGTCAAAGGAGTATCTACGATGGTCAAAATACATTATAAATAACCCAGAAGTGGAGTGGTAGGGGACCAACAGTACAAACTCGTTGCTTATTACCTTCTACACTGACTTTGCATACATGGATGTCAATAAAATTACACTGTATATCCATGTGAAAAATATACCAAACAAGTGTCTATCGCCATGAATAGGAAAATACAAATGTGGTTCCATGCCAATAGTTGTCATAGTCATGAACAAGACCTAGTAGAAACAATCTCAAAAACCAAACTGAAAAATATCTGTATACGACAGAGTACAAACGGATCTCCCATGATCACTGAAGTCATGTAGATACTGGTCCAATGAAAAGGAAGCAAYAGATCAGGAAATMTGCGACCATATAGTGATGTCTTCAAGTCTTCTACACAATCCGCCAAGGGTGCAWGTATACATCATGTGAATAAAGAAGTTGAGGTCGAGCATAATGAGACATTGTTTGATTACCGGTMATTGATGTATATCGCTAACAAAATTGAGAAAACCTACTGATAATGAGAGTAAGTATCAAGGCACCAAGTACATTCTTACAAGTGTGAATAGAGGATTCGGTGTTGAACACCTGAAGAATCCAACGATCAAGAGACATTGATGTATTCCCAAATGTCAATGGCGAGAGAGCATGCCACTAATGACTACAAGCCTCAAGGTACTCATAAGACTCTAGGTCACGTTACCATAATAAATGAGATGAATTCAATGGAAAGAGACTCACTAAAAGGATATCATTAAGGCATCTCTCATCAGTCAACACGAGGTACAAATCAGGAGCTTCATGATTTGGTGAAAATTAGACGTAGAACATGTTCATGAACCAAAGACCCTGTGTGTATTTCCCATGGGACAAGTGCAAGAGGTACATGAAAAATACCCTTTGAATGGAAGCCAATGGTGAGAAATGATGATAAAGGTGAGGAAACCACAAATAAGGCTAATGGCATCCAAGACATTGCGCACATCTCGATATGTGAATAGATTTATTGTCATCGAACACAAGGGAAACCACCCAGTCAACAAACCATGATGAAATGTTGACTGTTGGGTTCAAGGTTACCTACCAATGATGAAAGTAGGGCCAGGGTGCATGATAGGACTAAAATATCATATGATCTTGAGACAAACTGGGGGTATGGCTGACATGCAAAGTCAAGAGTTCTAAGGAGTGGCCAACATAGGTTGAAATAATTCATTTGAACAAGAGCATGAGACATATGGAGGACTCTTGTAGCATGGACCAATGATGAAACCATGAGATGCAGGAGGCATCAATGAAATTCTCTATAGGGACTAGAAGAGTAACCAGTCAGTAGAGAAGAATCGTTAACGAGCTCAGCTTCCTAAGGCCATTCTAATCCCAAAATTATGATGATGAATGGACTCAATAACTTTGTGCTCTGTTCAAAGGTGACAAAATTGTTGCCAACATAAGATAATACTCCCTTCTCACCCTTTTTTTTTTTCTTTCATAGAAAAATGAATGTTATGATACAAAGGAGGAAACAAGTGTCAGAAGTAAACAAAACTAGTTCCAACAATGGAACGTACCTATGCTCAATGAAGGTAAATGCATGCGGGAGATGGACACTTGGGGGTATGTTCCCTCCTAGGTACAGGGTGTCAAGTTATGAAGGATATAAACAAGTCTCTGCTTGGTTGAGGATGCAAAACTACTGAGGAAAATGGTTTATAATGCAAAGTGAGAACCAGTTATAGACTCAATATTGCAAGCAAGGGCATGAGATGCAATCGTAACTTAATGCCAAAAAAATGTCCTTTTTTATGTCTTTTAGTCTACTTGGTGTGAAAAAAGGGATAAACTTGTGCCAAATAGATGTCTTTTCAAAACCAATTTACGAGTGTGAAAGAGACAATTTCACTCGGAAATCTTTTCACTTTTTGATAATGAGTCGGAAAAGATCTTAACTAAAACTCACAACCTTTCAAATCCAATTTAACGAGTGTGAAAGGGACAAATCACTCGGAAATATTTTCATTTTTTTAAAGACGAGTTGGAAAAGATCTTAAATAAAACTCATGTGGGAGTCCTCGGGGAATAAGGTCGCATTTTTATGAGTGATAAATAAGGCTCAACATCAAGTCAAGTACAAGCTATGAGGGACTCTCGGTCCTATGAAAAAATCTTTGCATGGGCACTAGATGCAGTAGGGGATATAACTAGGGAACCCATGTTCGGTATGTCTCTACCACTCGATTATGACACTACTTTATAGCATATGGAAGGTTTTGTGTCGTAACAAATGGGTTCATACCTAGGGCATATAGAGTGACAGTTATAGGATAATGCGGAAATGCATAACTGGGTGGATAGCTATCCTATATGTTGGGTCATGAAAATACCTTCCCGTGGTGACGAACGACACACATAATGTTGAAATCAGCAAGAATCCCAGGTTAAAACTGCAAAAACCAACTCGATCCACCTTTGTATTAGTCCATTAGGTGAAAACATGGCTTAGAACTATAGAAAGTGGGTAAAAATAACTTATAAATAGTAACAAAATAAAAAATGACTATACCATTTTGATTTTTTACCCAACTAGTGCAAATTGGACCAAAATAACTCTGAGATTCAAACGACAATTGTGAAAGCATCAGGAAATGAAATCATAAACCATTTGGATCAAGTAATTCTTGTTCTCTTCCTCTTTAATTTCAGTGGATTAAATTTTTGAATTAGATTCTAAATTTTTAGTTATTGAGGGTACAAAATGTGATTTTTAGTGTACATAGGACGACTTTAATCAGGTCATGTATACGATGAGGTATACACCATTGTGTAAACTACAGGGAGTGTATATCAAGCCATACATACGACTGTAATTGACGTAGGCCATGTACAGGCACGCAAATACAATTTTTAAAGGGTTCTAACTCAATTTTTTATTTGTCTTTGACAGGATGGTTCTTGAACGGAGAGAGAGAGCATGAGGAGGTTGATGTTGATGTAGATCAACATCTGGGGGCCCAAATGGCCTTAAAACGATGTGGCTTTTATAAATTTTGGGTGCTCAAAGGAATGATAGCCCAGGTGAGGTTGCTCGAGATGCTTGTGGGTTACTGGGACCCTGAGAGTGAGAGATTCAATATCAATGGGAAACCATTGAGAATTGAAGTAGAGGACATTTACTTTTTGATTGGTCTATCGTGCCGAGGAGAGTTTGTAAACCTCAAATCATGGGAAGCAGGGAGCAGAATGAATATATAGGAATATATTGACGCCCACTGTGTAGTAGGGACTCCTAAGGTGGGTATTCAACTCCCTATCTGGGCAATAAATGATCTCAGTCTGAAGATTATTGTCCTAGTATTGACCAGTATCATAGGTTCGGCCTCATTGCACTAGGCATCAAGGCCTCTCATGTTCTATCCAGTGCAGTGTATGATACCCATGGTATATGACTGGTGTACCTCACTACTGGAAAATATGAAGAGCCAGTTGATAGAGTGAAAACAGGGAAGTAAAAGAAATTTTTGGTTTGCCTCTATCCTATGCAGTTTATTTTTTGAGCGGGTTCTAGGTTTGGGACCTAGAGTCGAGATTCTTCCTAGAGTACCTCACGATCTAGCCATGGCATGGTGGACCGAGGTAATGAGGCAGAAGGAGGGAGGTAGGGTTTCAACACCCGACAAATAGGATTTCTTCTACTGGTGGAAGTGATAGGTCATTTAGTTGAATGACTATCCCTACGAGGGGATCGACTTCAGAGGAGAGTCAGACATGCCACTCCCACCAGGGACCGCCTACAGTGACATAGGTATGTCAAGTGTTTTTACATATTTCATTTTTTTTGTATAATAGAACAAAAATACTTTTGGATGGTGCTTAAGTATTGAATAGACATTTGTGCAACGCAGACATCGGTTTGTGACGGCCGGTAGGCTTCCCTCGACATTGGCGTTGGAACTAGGGACACAAGGCGGTGGGAGGAGAAGCCAAGAGGGTCCTACAAAACATGCAGGGAAACATGTCGCATTTGACTCACATGATACCCATGGTTCAGGTAGAGGATCTGCCTGAAGCCATGTAGAAATAGGTGGTTGGTGTACCCAGGGCATGGGTACGACTCTTTTGATATCTTGCAAACGTCGTGGTTTGCTACCATGAAACACATCCGACACTAGAGCTGTAGATGTTGTGGGATATTGTAATACCGGTTGTATATGTGTATTGAGGGTATTAGCCCCAATTTTTGTACTATAAACACCATATTTTTTGAAATATATAAACATGGATCTTCAACTTTACTTATATTTTACAATGTGTACATTGATGAGATGGTTTTCTTTGCTTTAATTATGTGACAATTTCCAATATAAAATGAAATTAGCATAAGCATCAGATACATGATTAGAACTCATAGGAATATGATAATATGTAATAAAATCAAATTGTTGTTATGAAATACATACCTGTAGGAATCGTCAGAGTAAAGTGGGATCACACACACAGTAACTGTCATTCAACTGACATACTACTAACTAGGAATCCAGGATAACTTCTAACATCGAATACCATGTGAGATAGCATTGTGTAAAAGTTCTATAACAACGCTATTATCGGCCACATTGTTTGTGGATGGCCCTAGGCATACGCCACCTGAAGATACCAGTAGACCCTCGGGTGAGTAAAACACCCAAGCGGCGGAAGCCAAGTTCTGTGTATGATGAATGGCTCCGTCTGTGAATCTTAGGTAAACTGAAGACTCTATTGACATCTGCCAACAAAGGGAAAACTCGATAAGCAAGCTGAATATGGAAAGAAAGGGGAAAATAACACTAAATTACATTAGTATACAAAGAGTTCTTCCTAAGACTAGGGCTCAAGCATAGTATCCTTTCAGGTAGATCCCATTTCTGGGCTCGGCCAACTTATTCCCTTCATAATCTTCTAACTCATAGGCTCCTTTTTCTAGAACACGTGGCATGATGTAAGGAACGTGCCACATGATTTTAAACTTGCCTTCCCCAAGTGGATATTTGGCTTGATCATACAAGAGGACCAAGTCACCCTTAGAGTACAACTGAGGACAGACAAACTTATCATACTAGAGCTTGACACGTCTTTTGTTCACCTCGATAGTTGTAGAGGCATCTCGATGTTGCTCATCAAGACTCTCTAGGTGTACAAGGCATCGCTCAAGATCATAAGTGTCAGGTAGGAGTGTGACTTCCAACTTAAGAGAAGTTATTTTGCATTCAATAGGTAAAATTGACTCCACACTGTGTACTAACTGGAAAGCGGAAAATCCAGTGGCAGTCTTGATCGAAGATTGGTATGCCCAGAGTGCGGGATATAACATGATATTCCAGTTAGATTTACTCAGACTGACAATTTTTTGCAAAATGGTCTTGAGAGACTTGTTGACGGACTTTACTTGTCCATTTTCCTGGGGGTAATAATGAGAAGAATGACCATGTTTAAACCCCACCTTAGCTGCTAGTTATTCCATCATCTCATTTTGAAATTGAGTGCCATGATCAATGACAATCTCACTCGGGATACCAAACCGATTGATAATATGATTGAATATGAAGAAGGAGGAATTATTCCCATCGGATTTCACTGTAGGCATGGCCTCAACCCACTTAGTGAATTAGTCGACGACCACAATAATTTGTTGATGCCCCCCAACAAAAGTTGGGTTGAAATCTATGAAGTATACCCCCCACTTGGTGAAGGGACCGACGGTAATGACGAGGTGAAGAGGGGTTGGATGCGAGCACATTTTCCAAGTGAACACCTATCAAGGGTGACACTTCTTAACCACTTCAATACAATATTTAAAGATAGTAGGCTAGAAATAACCAACTCGCAAAATGTTTTGGGCTATTGCAAGCCCAGATAGATGACCACCACAATCCCCACTATGTAAATCATTCAGAACAGACTCGGCTTCTCCGTGAGTTAAACAACGATGCAAGATACTGTTTACTCCTTGGCGATACAAAGTGTCACCGATGATAGTATATTTCTTAGCTTGGTATCTTACGTGTCGTCGGTCATCTCGTGAGATATGTTGAGGGAAATTCAAGGTCTGAAGATAGAGAACAATGTCTCCATACCAGGGGTCAGATGAAGAGAAAAGAAAAATGTGTTCTTATGGAAACAAATCAACTTGGATAACATCCTCATATAATCATGGAAAATTGGATATTAACTCCGCAAAGAATAGGGAATTCTTATATTTCACGGAAGCGAAATAGAGATCAAATGCTTGTAAAATGACAATCCATTTATTATATTTTCCCCCTATGATACGCCCAGTAAGGATGTATTGAAATGGATTGACATCAACAACCATAGTAGAATTGCAAAGTAATATATAATGATGCAAACACTGGACTGYGGGGACGACCACCAAATCTATCCTTTCTACATGAGAATAATTAAGTTCAAGACCGACTAAAGTCCAAATAAGATAGTAGACGATGTGCTCGTGAAGCTCGCCATCCTCCTGAACCAAAACCATACCAATAKTATCCTCAGACGTGGCGATATAAAGCAAGTAATCTCTATTGTAGTCAGGAGGATTCAACAGAGGCACTGATACCAAGGATTTATTCAAGGCATCAAAGGACTCCTAGGCTCACTCATCCCAGATAAAAGGGGTGTCCTTCTTCAAGAGACGCATGAAAGCCTTAGTGATAGTGGCATAGTTCACTATAAACCAACGAAGAAAGTTAGCTTTCCCCTGTAAACCCTAAAGTTGTCTAATCGTGCGTAGGGGAGGCAACCAAAGTATTGCCTCAACCTTTAGTGGATCCACCATGATCCCAGTCTCAGAAACCAGAAAACGCAAGAGATGACCAGACTTAACGCAAAAGATGCACTTGAGAGGGTTCAACCAAATTCTATAGTAACGACATCTTTCAAAAACAAGTCGAAGGTGTATAACATGATCCACTATCTTACGAGAGTGACCAACAAGATAATCAAGGTAAGCTTCGACTATGTGCTTAATATCGTGAAAAGAGAAATTCATGACACGTTGAAAGGTTTCTCAAACGTTTTTAAGGCCAAAAGGCATTTTCCAGTATGCAAAAGTACCCCAAGGACAAATAAATGTCATCTTGTGTTGATCCTCAGGTTTGATTTGAATTTGGTTATATCCTAAAAATTCGTCCATAAAATAAAATACTTCGCTTCTCACACACTCGTCGAGAATCTAATCAATGAAAGGTGTGGGAAATTTGTCTTTAGGACATGCCTTGTTCAGGTCACGAAAGTCCATACATACACAGATGGTTCCTTGCTTCGTATCCATAAGAACAGGGTTGGATACCCATTCATTCAAGGGAACCGAGTAGATGAAGCTAGCATTAAGTAGCTTCTCCACCTCTTCCTTAATATCATGGGCCTTTCAAGGGTTTACAGCTATAAGATGTTGTCGAACAGGTTTAACGTCTGGATAAGTTATAATCTCATGGTCGACAATACGAGGGTTGATTCCTAGCATCTCTTCATAAGACCAAGAAAATACGTCTCGAAATTCATTGAAGAGTTCGGTGTAGATCAAGATTTCTTCTGGCGAACAATCGACACCGATATTTACGTTTTCAATCTTGCCAGGGGTATACGAGATTTCGATCATGATGGTAGGAGAAATACTCTCCATATTTTCTTTGGCATAAATGTCATGCATATCAAGTGGAACTATGGCGTGACCAACTATTTCACTCAAAGTAGATCGAGCGGTGATGCATATCATCCCAAGGTTTTTCAGAACCATTCATGGCTTCGATGATAGCTTCATCCGAAGGAAATGTCTCATCGAGGAAATCATGTGAAAAAGACAACAAAGTGGCCCACACAGGCCTAATAACATGATCCTCCTCGTCCGTCGGCAAGGGAACAGGATTGGGATCGATGAAAGAGTCAAGAAGAACTTAATACACAATCTTTGTTGCCGATAGTGGCATGGCCATTCCAGCATGCCACTGACCTTCACAAGACGAAGTCGGGGAACGCAGGGTCCACGAGTCACTAAAATAAGAAGTGAAGAATGGAATGGAACTCCCTTTAGAGAAGAGCCTAATGGAAATGGAATAAACATGATGGTTCAGTGCCGAGAAGTCGAAAGTACCCATAAGGGAAGAATACATTCTGACATCGATATTCTCAGTTGTCGGCTGAGAATTGTCGATCACAGGGATTGACGGTCCAAGAGATGCATTAGGACTAGAGAACGCATGTTGGAGTTACTTCAAACATAGCTAGGATTTATTTTTCCTAAATTTTTTACTTGTTTATTAGTCATAATTAGTCATTATCTAGTCTCCTATATTTTAGGGAAGAATATTCCACCTGAAGAATATTCTCTTTCAGTTGACACTTCAGTTTGACTAGTTGAGTTGAGTTTATATGTTGCATCGGTTTTTTCACCAGGAACCATTGGGATCATGACCAACTAATGCGCACTTTCCTTGGGATCATCACCATACTAGCACATTACCCTTGATTTCATAAGTTAACTCCTCAGTACTTTTTGTTCATTCAATTAACTGAAGACTAGTTGACTAGTTAACTCAACTAGGTAGCAGTTCACTCTCGTAACTGCCTGAGAGACTAGACTAGGTGGAATTTCACTCCCATAACTACTGGTGTGTGTCCATATCACTCTAGAACACCACTATGGTGCATTATTTACTCATGTATCTTATATCTATTGTAAATTATTCACTCTTTGAGTGTGGAATACGGTTAATGAGAATTCTTTCATTCTTTCTCTCCTTCTTCTTCTTTCTCAAATTCTCTTTGAAAATGTGTGTATAATTGTTTATATAGATATATTATGTGCAAGTTCATCACATTTACATGGTATCAAATCTGACAAACTACTAAGAAAAAGCTACACCAAATTATTTTTGCAGGTACTGAAGATTGAAGAATGCAAAAAAGATGGAATTTATGTTTTACTCACCGATAATACTTCTCACGCCTCATAACTATTTGAAGTGGAAGCCAAATATTCTATTGCTTCTAATAAGTAGAGTCTTATACCAAATAACTATGGCAATGGATGTAGAGCCTGATTCTACTAATGAGAAAAATGACTTTCTCAATAGACAATATACGGCCATAGGATTTATCTTCTTGTCTATTTCTCTAGAAATTCTCCACCAAGTATATGATGACTCAAAAGAATCAACTCCAAATGAATTATGGACCATATTGGAGGTTCTATTTGGGAATAAATAATATTGTGAAGATTTCATGCAGGGGATTGGAAAGATAGAGCCAGAAGAGAAATCGTCATAACATCAAGCCTCTTATTCTGAAGAGTCTTCTACACAAGTATTTGCAAAAAATTGTATTCCATTAATTGAATATGATTTCTACTCCATTTCAGATTATTTTTCTGAATTTTATGTGGAATATATATGGCATGCATCTCATGAGTCACATGCAGACACTTTTGCATGCGCAATGCATGCACCTCAGGAGACAAAAAGGGAGCCGTGCACATCTGACTCACTTATGATACTTTTTGAGAAAAAATTTCAGAAACAAATTGGATATTTTAATTCATCTCGAGAAAATATCCAATTTCAAAAAAACAATCGTCCTAAACGGAGTCCGGGAAGTGTAGTTATGATCATTTTAAAATAAAAAAAAATTCAGCATTTTTCCATAAACGATCGCACGATTTTCAAAGTTTCATCCAAAATTTATTTGGATATTCTTCATTACAAGAAGAGAAAGTGGATATATTTGAACATCTAAATGGTGCATATACTTCATCGGATCCATGAAGACATCTACATCTTCAACAAAATCTTCAACGAGCGCAAACTTGCACAGTTGTGAGGTCTTCTTGGAGTGAAGGACAAGGTTGCTTAGCAACTGCTTTTTGTTCCTTCTCATTTATTTATTTTTATGCATTGTAATTTGAGGGGGACGGTTTCCCATGAGTTGTTCCCTCTTTCCTCATTTATGTTTGTGTATATTTTGTATTTGGGTACCTAACATGGCCTCGTTGTCGAGACCCATTCTTTATTTTCACCATAGTTATGTTCAAGGGGGTGTTGGATTTACTTCACACATACCTAGGAGTTATTTTTCCTAAGGTTTTTCCTTGTTTATTAGTCATAATTAGTCATTATTGAGTCTCCTATATTTTAAGGGAGAATATTCTCTTTCAGTTGACAATTTAGTTTGACTAGTTGAGCTGAGTTTAGATGTTGCATTGGTTTTGTCATCATGAAACATTGGGATCATCACCAACTAATGTGCACTTTCCCTGGGATCATCACTAGAATGGAACATTACCCTTGATTTCCCGAGTTAACTCCTCACTACTCTTTGTTCAGTCAGTTAACTGAAGACTAGTTAACTCAACTAGATGGCAGTTCACTCCTGTAATTGCCTGAGAGACTAGACTAGGTAGAAGTTCACTCCTGTAACTACTGGTTTGTGTCCAGATCACTCTAGAACACCACTATGGCGCATTATTTATTCATGTATCCTATATCTATTTTAAATTATTCACTCTTTGAGTGTGGAATACGGTTAATGAGAATTCTTTCATTCTTTCTCTCCTTCTTCTTCTTTCTCAAATTCTCTTTCCAAATGTGTGTATCATTGTTTATCTAGATATATTATGTGTAGGTTCAACACATTTACAACGCAAAGGATAACTGATCGATCTTCATGATATTCATTTCATGAGGAAAACAAAGAGTATGGAATATGCACGACACAATGACGATCATAGCATAAGTCCAATTGTGACCTAGTAACAGGTTATAATGAAGAGGCGCATCAACTACCTCTACCTCCACCGCTACCATATTCCCACCTAACTGGACCGGAAAGGCAGGGAGAATACCATGAGGGCAGAAGGAATGACTGTCAAAAGAAGTCAACATGCTCGATGACTTGGAAAGAGTCAGAGAACCGAGAGCCTTCCAATAGACTGGGGACATCACATACATAGAAGCACCTTCATAAACAACTGCACATTTGATGGTATACTTTGAGTACTCCATGTGGATTTGGAAAGCCACATGGTAAGGAAAGTGAGGCCTAACATATGTGATGTCAAACTTGATAAATTTTGAGCCACTGGGTTCTAGAGATCCTAAAGCAGGGAGTAAGGCATTCCTCTATGAGGGGCACATCTGGAGTACCTCCAAAACCGACATCGGACAAGGGGTTTGACCCAGGTCCTCAACAATAGAGTATTTCTAGGCGGCTCTAGAATTTGGGTTATGGGTAGAGCACTTGAGTACTCCTTTCGTAATACGAGGCAGTGGCTCTGGTTTCTCAATCTATAAAGTCATCTCCGGAGGAGGAAGAGGAGATTATAGACTAGGAATAACTTGTTTAGAGCTATAGTCTTGAGATCAAGTGGCTACATCAATTTTCTCATCGACCATATTGATACATAAATGGTTGCCATATTGCGACTGCTGGTTTTGACTTCCACCAAATTCATTTCTTGCATTTGAGGATCTCAAGTATAAGTGTTGATTATGTGGGAATGGATTCGTCAGCATGGCGGGAGATTGAGATAATAGCCTCGTAGCTTCTGCAAGTTTGGGGCATAAATGGGTAAGGTGATCATCTGTACAAATCTTACAAGGAAACTTCATTTTACGTATTTCTCGTTTTCCCTCTCTAGCATTATTACCCATATTCTCATTATTAGCATTGTCCTTGGGTTTATTACAATTTTTCCCACCCTTATGAGTATCACGTCCTTTCTTCTTATTCCCTCCTCGTTGTTGGTTACCATTTGGTTTGGCCGACAATTTCACAGAATGTACATTCACCGACTGAGTGGGGTTGGAACACACAGATGAAGTTGGCCCTCCTACATACTGGCTTAGAAACAACTCTTTCAACTGGTTTGTCACCGAGCCTACAGACTTTACATTTGCGACACCTACAATGCCATCGACATGAGGTCTGGGATTTTTCCTAGGGTCATAAGTAGACCATGGTGTGTCAAGAAGAAGGTGGTATAACATCCCAGACTAAGCGTATATCAAGTCTAACTTATGGGCTCTAAAGATCGCTTCTTCCTCAGTGGTAACCTTGTAATTGGCAACTTCCTTCGAGATAGGAGCATGTAAATACTTAAGAAACCATTCTAAAATAAAGGTTAGGGGTATAAGGGTCTTAATCAACCTCTTTCATCTACACCACTCCTGGATATCGTCTAAGATATGAGTGGAGGTATCTTGGCGTAAATTTGACAACAATTCTAGGCCAACATCATAACAGATGGGAAATTGTAAGTGGTTAAGAAAGACTAACACCAACTAACTAAAAGTCCCATATGCCCCCTTAGGTAGCTCAATATACCATTTCGCAGCAACTCCAATGAGGGTGCGTTGAAATAATATTAATCGAATAGAATCGTGATTAAGGGAATTTGATGACCACCAAAGGTGAAAGGTAGTGACGTGATCACCATGATCCTCTCCATTCTTACCCTTGAACTTCAGGATGTCTGAAGGAATTTTGGTGGGGATGGGGGGCCATGTAGGATCATGAGTCACGGGGTGTTTCATTAACTTAGAAAAATCTGGCAGATTCAGCATGGCCAAAAAAGGGATACGGTGTTTTGTCATCTGGCCCCAACCTCCTAGGAAATATTGTTCTTGTCAAGCTACATGCCATCCATGGTTTTGGTAAACACCATGGACCTATCCAGGATTATAAGAACCTCCTCAGGGCTAGTTCATATAGGGTTGGTTGGGCATCATTCCAGCAGAAATGTTCTGTTGAAGGTTATAGAAATTGCCCACAACCGGATTGGATCCGGGTTGGGGGTTTCCCAAAGCGTGAAAATGACCTCCTCTAGGTGGGAACCCATAGGATAGAGGTGGATTCGTCATGGAAAAATTATTGGTCAGAACCTTCACTGAGGAGGTAGGGTTGTAGTATGGAACTTGAGCCGAAGCTTGTCCGTCAGGTTGACTATTCCACCAAGAAGTAGGAGGATTGGACCCAGGGTTAAAATTAGGAATGCCTCCTATATTAGGAGTCACTTGAGGGATTTGAAATCCACCAAATGAAAAAGGAGTGTAGGGAGGTGTATTTCCCCCAAGCCCAATGCTAGCATTAAGGCCAACAACTAGGATGGAGTTAGAAAACTACAAAGTGAAGTTGGAAATACCATAAGAAAATGGACTAGAAACCATAGGGATGGAATGAACATTGTAGCCTGGTGAGTGGCCAAGAGACCCAAAATGGTTCGAGGTGGTAACTTGAGAATTCATTATAGGTCAGGCCATAGTAATGATAGGTGCCTCTGGCACTACAACCATGGAGGTTGCAGGAGTTGAAGGGGTGCCATTAAATATAGTAGGGATGGGAGTTGAAGGGCTCCCAGTATTCTGAATACTAGGTTTAGTACTCATCCTTGTACAATCACAAGTCTGAACAATGGATGAGTGTGTACCACTCCTAATAACTCTATGCCTTTTAGAAGGCAGAGACTCAAAATCTAGTGGTAATTGTAATAAGCGACAGGACTAGTGGGGAGGTTGGTCTGACTCCACGATGGCTTAAGAATCTAAAGATAAAAATATATCATAAGGTCAACTAGTAATCAAAGAGCACACCAAAAGTCAAATGGCCAATATGCATGCAAATGGGGTAAAGTGGTTGAGTGGCCTCCCACCCTAAAGTAGGTATGTCTCGCCCAAGAGGGGCCTGAGACTCCCTACTAAAGATCAGAGGTAACAAAATCAATTATAAGGGTCCATGTGGGCTTGACAACTAGTCGGTCAGATCCCTCGGAGAGGTAATCCTCCATAAAGGTTGTGTGTTTTTCGACCCTTATCTGACCCAGGGTACCTGCAGAATAACCCCTACATGTAACCTATGAGACACCTAAGTCAATCAAATAATAAACCACTATATAACCGATGCACAAGCGAGCATTCGTAATTCAAGTCCACTATATGGGCAGGGTAGCAAATCCCAAAACCTTGAAAGTTCCACCTCTCACGGAGGTAAAGGCACTAGGAAGATCCCCAAATACGAATAGATCCCCATAAATATCTCTGACACTAGGAAGGTATCGCGGGGATATCCCTTCAACCGACTTCGTGCAACCTCGTGATTAACTCCAGTGTGAGCGGAGCCTCCTAATCTTACCAATTATATAATGGATTTATGCACTCCCTCATTCAAACACATATGTTGATTCAATTTCCTTAGAGAAGTTTACTCACAAAATCCTATTCCAAGGCACTAAATCCTAGGATAGTTTGTGCACCCTAGAAAATAAAATCATGACTAATCAATTTTAAATTATAGTGTTATTTTTAATGGTCGTTATTACTCAAAAATGTATGGTAGTGAAACTCGTGGTGTTATGAATCTGCAAGAAAATTGAATATGAAAATAATGCAAAGTCCTAAATTTAGCTTTCAATGAATGATATGCCTCTAAAAAACAATGCAATTTTCAAATTCAACTCTGTAATTCCAAAGTAAAATGCAATCTTTCACTATCTCCACTAAGATAATGATAATGACTTCAAAAGACAGAAATGCCAAGCAATATAAAATATCTATTTTTTTTTGTATTTTCAATATAACAAACTGAAAATGCATGGATTGAAACGTAACCTGATATATAGCCCTACTATGTATAAAAAAGAGATAACTCAAAAAGGATACCAAGAAGAAAAACACCCAACCCAATGTGCAAGGACAATAAAAATGAAAATATGAACAAAAAGACTTTGACCATAAATTCAACCAAAAGAGGGTTTCCTGTCATCCCACAAGCACTCAACAGGGACTACAGAGACCTAAGAAGACTCAACAAACATCAAATCCCACCCAGAAAACACCAGACCAGGAAAAAAGGCAAAGAAAACTAATGTACAGGATTGTTCAGGCAAACAGAGCATATATACATAGCTTGCAGTGAGACATCCTGCGTGTGTACGCGACTGTCAAGGCAAAAGGCACGTATATGCTTTAAAACAAGGCTAGGAAAGGGAGAAAGGATGAAAAATCAGACCCAAAGTGAACATGAACTGTCAAGAAATGATATGGAAAGAAACACAATATAAACGAGAGTAATCTAAGGAGAAAAGTACTTCAAACCCTAAGAAAGAAGATTCAATCCCTAGTGGAGTCGTCAATTCTGTTACAAGGAAAATCTCTCTATGGCTAGAGTAAACCACAACTGACGGAAATGACTGTAGAAATCAAATATTTTTCGAACATATTCTATATAAACCAATATGAAAGCGAGATAAGAAAGAGGCCTACCTCATCCAGATGTTCGATGAAGTCCACCTTTGAGCACTTGAACCCAAAGCTATATACCTGCAACTAGTTCTCAACAAACAAGCAAAGAAAGCATATGGTGATAATGTAAAAGGTTAGCACATTAGATAGCATAATCCATTAATAAACATAAAAAATAAACCCATGGATAATAACTCATATATTTGTAAGATATCAATTGGACAAGAAAGGAGTATTTCTATTAATAAATGATTAGCAGAAGTAAAAATATTACAGACTTCCGTGTCAGCATGGTTCGGAACCGAGAAACTAAGTTCCTTCCAGCTGGGCCTCCACCACTTCAATCCTCCACCAAAAGAAATCTCATAGAAGGGATACAATGGGGTTCTCCATCAATAAGGGAAGAGTTTGGGGGATAAACATTGTTCTCAAACTTAAAGGACAAAGGGATGCAGAATCAATATGAAGTAATAATTTCTCCAGAGTAACTTTGCTCTCAAAGTTGAATTCTTCTCCTTTTCCATAGCTCAGAATTGGCCCATTTATAGCCTTCAAAATGGAAATGAAGGGTCGAGTCGGAACATTTCCAACATATGCAAGGCCAAGGATCAGAGATCTCCTATTGTGACATGGAAACCTGAAATTTAATTTTCATTCTGGCACAAATCTTAATGTACGCGGGTTGTAGTGGAGAAGCCTACATATACGCTTGTTGTATAGTGTGCAAGATGTGTACAAGTGGAATTTTTTTTATTTTTGTCTCTGGATTTTATCAACGGGGAAGATAAGTCTACATAGGGAAATGGAATAAGGCCCTCTCTGCAAGATTGCATAGGGTGAGGCAAATCTTTCTCTAACATAGCCTTTATTTTGTAATCATGACTTATAATCTATTTCTAATCTCCAAAGTGATATACCATTGATATTACTTCTCACACTCACTTTAGATTTATATTACATGATGCATGCTAAGTACTTTTAGCATGTGTCTTAAATAAATCAACTAATTAATTAAATAATCAATTAATAAAAGAAAGAATTTTTAATTATTCCTTTAATTAAAGTAAATTCAAGAGTAGAATACTTTGGATGATTTCCACAAGTCTAGATATGTAGACCTGTGCATAAATTCCTATCCAATGTTGGTATAGTCCAAAGGTGCCACATCTATGCATCCAAGACATTGGCCCATCCATTTGCATACTTTTCCAAAAATATTGTTGAGGTTTCCTTCTAAAAAACCATTATTTGGATAATGTACGCACCCTATTGCACTATTATCCTGTGTACACATGCATGTTTCATGATATTTATCCCATGTACAAATGTGTGTTGCATGCTAATTAGGCCGCGTTTACATCCAAAAGTTGAAAAAAAATATAAAAAATGCACATATTTCGGTGGATTTTACGGGGTATGGAGGGTTTCCTAACCATTTTACCCCTTGTAGCTTGTCCCCAAACCAAATAACCATAATTTCCTCATATAAAAAGAGGCCTTGGGGAGTCATTTAGATATATGAACAAGATAATAAGAAAACTCTGCCAAAATCCTTTCCCTCTCATTGCCCATGTTTTGCATCTTGCTCTAAGTTTTAGCCTTAGCTTTCCCTCTCAGCGATTCTCCTTATTCAACCCTTCCTTCTTCCCTTGATGGCATGTTGGTTCTAAATTTTTTATGTGGGATTGATGCACTTGGAGCGACGATAGAGGAGCTCGAACTTGGTTTGTAGAGCATTGTTCGCAAGCAAAGGTTGTAACCATTCATCTTGAATTTGAATAAAAGATATTATATTTGTCCCCAAACCCTATGTGTACATGTTCTTGTATATTTTGATCATTTACATTTATATTTAGGCTTTTAAGTGATTACTAGAGATTGTATATGTTGTTTCATTGTATTCTTAACCCCTTCCAAGTTATCTTTGGGAGGAGATCTATGATCTATGAGGAAATAGCAAGCGGAAGAGGTCTACATCAACCATAATGATTCAAGGTGAACTCATTAAATTTCTCTTATCTCTTTCTCTTATCACTTAGTCTAGATTGTTTTGGGGTAGATTAGAGATAAGTCAGTATTTTAAGGGAGTTATCTCTCTGCCTATTCCTTAGACCCAATTTAGGGGGAATTTCCCCATATAAAATGCTAGCACTCAAATTAAAACTTCATGCTCATGTTTTTTTCCTCTTGCAGCAATAGATATCAATCTTCATCTACTTGGTCTACTCCTCTCCCAGATTCTTGGAATTTCATAAATATGCCTATGTAATTTATGGATCTGCATCCATATGGATGACACATTTACTCAACTCACTATTTTACTTGACATACCCATTGTACTCATGATCCCAACTATGATGTAACATGAATCATCAAAGTCTCATCTTCCTTGCAGTCACTCACCCTCCAGGATCAGTCATCCACCTCTCTATTACACAATCCCTTGGATGATCCATCATTTTCCAAGACTTCCTCACACATAAAGATTACAAAGACTTATAGAGTCTTACAGCCAAGTTGTTCCTATGGATTTCTCTAACATAACATATCTCATCTCAACAATGATCATGGCATGCAGGGACATCATGAAACATCATTTTCCATTTCCATGTTTTTCCAGCTTGGAAACCATCATCCGTCCCTTAAAGAAAGATTTGTCATCATACTTGTATCACATGCATAAAGTAACCATGAGATATTATCATCATTTTTAATCAAAAATATTTCAAATCTATTTTCTACATATTTCCAATTTCACTTATCCATTTTCAGATATGTTCCATATAGGAACTTAGCTCTGCCAATGTGAGACTTCCTTCTCATAGTAGTTTGTCACTTTCACAATAAATAGGATTTGGTCTTCCTTTTGGACATATATTACTTCCATATCCAAGGCCATTCATCACGCAATCCCAATCTTCACACAACCAAGTAAATTTTCAGTTTCTCATGCACAAATATATATATATATATATATATATATATATATATTGGCCCTGTTTGTTTTATTTTCCTTGGAAACAAATACAAAATTCACAAAGTGAATATATTATTTTGTTTTGTTTTATTTTTCATGGAAACAAATACAAAAATTCACAAAGTGATCTCAAAATTGTTTACAACAACAATTCAATCACTTGCATTAATCCAATTATGAACCCATCATTCTCTATACCTATATTATAATCCAATCTTTCATTTCTTCTAGCCAATAATATTTCCATTGTTGTGTTCCCCTGACAGAGTTTTTTTGTAATCCATCATTATGTAACTATCTTATCCTACAACTTTCTTGTCGCAATATCTAACATCTCCATAAATGTTCTTAACATCAAGAGTCACATCATTTCATTTGTTAGCACATTCATCTCTATGTAATATAATATATATACATGAATTCCCCAAAATTCACTCAATAATTCCTTTAAGTATAAAAAACTCTACCACTTGAACACTTTCATAACTTGGTCATGCACAAATTTTCAATGAACTTTTGTATGGATTTCAGAATGCCCTATTTCTAATTCATGCATCCCATCATGGTGAATTGGAAGGTCTTTCCAATGCCTCAACATGCCATCCACACACTTCCTAATTACTATCTTGACTATTTGCATGCCCTCCTTTTCAGACCAAACACAACACCGAGAAAATAATTCTTGGGTGCTCTTCAATGTTGGCAAAAAGGTTGCAATCCAAACATCAATTATAGAAGGAAGACTATCATATCCTTGTGTGGCACCATAGCCTTTCTATAACTAATCATGACACGGCCTTACATATGACTAGCTTTGGTGGCATTCATTTCTATAATAGGTTTATACCTGTTATTCATTCTTTACCATGTCAAATGGTGAATAATTCCATTGAATTCATTCAAAACTTATAACAACATCAATTTAAATATTAAATCCTGACTGAGGAAATCCTTACCTAAATTATGTTATGTTATCACTCCAGGAAACTCTCCTAGGTTGTAAGTCGGAGATGCCTGGTAACTAACTCTTTTTGGAAAATATTTTCTTAATAATTGATGTGGTTTTTGGATCAAGATGAATATCTAGGGATTGGACTGTGTGTTCAAGACTGTCTAGAAATATAAAATATCACAAGGCCTTCTAGTAATGCAGTCAGACAAGGTTTGATTAAATGGAAGAGAAAATAGCTATTGAACCAGATTATACTCATATAAAACAAGCACAATGGGTTTAATAACTAAGGAAATAACTTATGATTATCAACTTAATCAATCAATTAGTGAGATGAAAGTCACATGCAGATTGAATGAGCATCAATAAAGAACCTTCACTCATAAGATATCAGAGAACAGAAAAGAAAAATCTGACAACACAACTGAAGGAAGCTTGCAATTTTTCATATAATAAGAATAGGTCTCTCTTACAGTAGCAGCATGTAGAACCCAAAATCGAACCCTAGTTTCATATCAAAAATAGGCCTTTATAGCCTCTTAAAAACAGTTTTACAGATCCTAAAAACATGGATCTGTATTTAATAAAAACAATTCAATTCTATCTAAACAACTTGAAAATAAAGTCTTAACAACTAAACTTAGAACTCAAACTATATTCAAACTCCTAAATTCGCCATTTGCATCCTTCAGCTCCTGGTATCAGCAATGTGGTGAAGAATAGTAGGACACTTGTCTTGTCAGTTGGATCTCCCAACGTTCATGGTCATTTTTTTAGGAAATGGTTTTGCATGTGTTACCAAAATTCTCTCGAACCTCTGATGCTGAACCCTTTGCATGCGATCTGATAGCCCACTGATACACTGGAACTCCTTCAAAACCTGTTTGGATTGAACTGTCCTGTCCTTGGCTTCAAAAATTACTTTTCCATCTTTCAACAACGCACTTGTTTAATTTTTCGCGGGTTAGTTGTTGAAAGCCGTCACTTTCCACAGCTAACGGGTCATAAAGTAATAGCTTTGCGCTGGTGAAAGTCCCGATTGCGCTCAAAATGAGTTTTCACGTCCAAAATTTAATTTCAACAAAACTCAGTGTGTCTCTGATTTCTCACCTTTCATATTAACGGCGACTTGAGCAAGTACCTTCAGATCTGGATGGGATTTTTGGCTTAGTTTTTGTTTCAACCTCCTTATCTGTCTTTTGAGGCATTTGGCAAGCCACCACAAGCTGTTGTAGTCTTTGGTGATTTTTTTCTTCCTCATATTTTCTCTAACACTTTCCTTAGCCAATCTTTCAAATGCAACATTGGTCTTGGCGAAGTTATCAGACAACTTCTTATACCTTTCTTTAATCACCCGCTCCAAGACCTCTTTATGAGTTATGACCTCTTTCAAATGCTTGATTTTCTGAGACTTCTTTGACTTGGAGATTTTCGATGTTTCTCCCTGTTCTGTCTAATTAAAGGTTTCATAGTTCTGTGCACACTCAGCTGACTGCTCAGGACTCTTGGTGACAAGGCATTGATGTTGTTGCTCTGATTCTGAATCAGAATAGGGCAAGTTTAGTATATTGGTTCTCTTCCCTGTACTCTGCTCTGTAGGATGCTCTTTGTTTTGCTCTGTGGTCTGTTCTGTGGTCTTCTCAAAGTTTAACTTTCTCTTCAACCTGTGAGGCTTCATTCTAGATATTCTGTCTTCTGGAGGTCCTGGCAGGGTCCTTATTTTTCTTGAACTTCTTTGAGGAGATGATTGTTTCTTTGAACCCTTCCCCTGTTCATTTGCAATCTGGTTCTGTGTTTCAAAACCTTCCCAGAATAGAAAATGCTCCCAGCTCCTTCCCTGTTGTTTCAATTCCTCCAGGATAATCAATTTTATGAGGCCAAAGTGACACAGAGTAGTTTTTATGTTCAAGGGTTGAGCTCTAATATTCTTTCAAACCTTAGTCAAACTTTTATGTAGGAAATAAGGCAAATTAAGAGGGGTCTTGCCTGTGAAATGATCCAGGAGTTTGAAGTGGTACATCATAAGTTTATCATACCTGCCCTCCGAGGTAATGTACAATTGGATACCTCTGAATAGCTCCTGCCATTCTTCGTCTAGATAAGAAACTAGCATACCCTTTTTCCATGCCTTATGCCTGTACCCCTCTTTCAAATAAACTTTGAAATCCAATTTTTTGGGAGCAGTGATTTTAAACCAGTTCTGACTGGTTCTTGGTAGGCCTGTTGCTGCAGCAATGGTAGCTTCATCTACCACAATCTCCATGGACCCGACGCCAGCCTTGTTCCCATCGAAAGTCTTGGCAAAGGCTTCTGCTGTAGACCGGTGGCAACCAACTTGCAACCTTTCAACAAATTCAATACACCCTACATTCGAAAAATGCTTCTGGACTTCGGGATGTGTCTGTAAAAAGGACAGATTATCCAGCTCTCTCTTGAGTAGAGCCCCGCTGTGCTTCCTCACCATTTTATAACTTGAAAATCCCGACAATTTGTCACCCCTGCAACTGTCGGTCGAGCCGAGGTTTTGCACTGTTGAAAGCACTTTGGGATTCGACTCTATTTTGAAACAAATGAAACTTCAACAGACTTCCAGAAACGATGTGTGATATGGAAACCACTATTTGATTTGATGTTGTCAGGCTGGCGGTACCTCCTCTGTACCTGCACCACTAAACTTTAACTTGCCATCTCGGATGCCATGAGTGTTGAGCGTGAATTTATGGGTCGGATTCGCATTACAATCCTATTCTGACGTGCAGAATTGAGTTTCCATCATTACCACTCTCATCAGCGCATGATTTGGATTTTCCTGACGTGGGATGATCATATCATCATTGCCTTTAGACGTGGATATCATGCACGTGATTCTCGCTTTCTGCAACCAACGGCCCGTGGAAAACGCCTCTGTTAGTTGTTCATACTTGCCACTTACACCAGCACGTGACCCTGTGGAAAACCCCCGTTAGCTGTTGAAAGTCTTGACTTTCCTCAGTGCGCGACCTTGTAAAAACCGCTCCATAGCTGCAGAAAGAATGCACTTTCAACAGCGCACAACCCACGAAACTGATTGTTGGACATTTTGAAATTCACCACTTTCAACAGGGCACAAAATTATGAGAAGCGCTCCTTAGATGCTGAAAGTCGCCACTCTCCACAGCTAACACTCAACTTTTGGACACACGTTAGCTGTTGAAAGTGAATTATGCAAATTTTGAAAAGAAGACTTTACGGATCATATTATTTTCTAAGACAAAAACCGAAACCTAAGTTTTGCAACTACAAAAACTCAAAAATGACTTGAGGTTACAACCTATCACCTAAAAAAGAAAATAAATCCACCAATTAATTTGAGGACTTAACATTGGCTCCTATTGGGGATGAACACCTCCCTGTGAGGTTTCAAGAACCATAGAATCAATGTCTTTCCTGAAAAAGAACCTAAAAACTAAACTATCTGCTTGTGTTTCCATTGGGCATGGAGTTATTCAAAAATAAAAACTAAGACTAACATTACAATGTCTAGGCTTCACAGCCTTAGACGAAATAGAGTTTTAAAAATCGCCCCTTTACCGGGCCACTGAACATTTCTTCACCTTCCAGATTCTGCAGAATGAAAGTGTTGTTGTTTTGCACCTGAGAAATCAAAAAAGGGCATGTCCACAGAGAATCGAACTTGTTATGCTTGCCTTTGTCCTACCTAAGAGCATCCCACTTTAGAACCGAGTCATCGATCTGAAAACTGTCCACCTTCGCCTTTCTGTCAAACGTCTTTTTGATCTTCATCTGATGAGCTTCTAATCTGTCCACTAACTGTTCGCGAGCTTGTTGCAATTCCACCAAATCCAGCATCCTTCTTACCATGTCATTTTTCTCAGTCTGCTCTTTTTTAAAGAACTTAGCCACAGGCAAAACTAACTGAACAGGAAAAATTGCATCAGTCCCATAAACCAACTTGAATGGGGAAGTTCCTATGGATTTTTTAATGGTTACTCTGTCTGCCCACAGAGAAAATTTCAGTTTGGAATCCCAATTCTTTTTATTTTCCTCTAACAGTTTTCTTATGATTTTGATCAAGCTCTTATTTGACGATTCAGCCAAACCATTACCTTGAGGATAGTAGGGAGTTGAGTGTACAAGTTGGATGCCCATTGATTCACACATGTCTACCAATGCTTCTGCTTTAAATGTTGCTGCATTATCTGCCACCAACCTCTTGGGATAGCCAAATATGCTCAAAATATTTTCATAGAGAAACTTCATGACTACCTGGTGTGTAGCATTTCGGGTGGGAACCGCCTCTATCCACTTTGTGAAATAATCTGTGGCTACCAGAATCCACTTGTGCTGACCACTGGATGAAGGATTTATCTCACCTATGAAATATAAACCCCACTACTGAAAAGGGCCATTCACAACTATAGGTCTCAGGGGTAAAGATTTTAGTTGTTCCTTACCAGTAAATATTTGGCATTTGTCACAAGATTTGACGAATGCACACACATCTGAGAAGAGAAAAGGCCAATAATATCCATCCCTTAGGATCTTATGGGTAGTAGTCTTCCAGTAATGATGACCACCGCAAACGGTTGAATGAAACTGATGTGTCACTTCGACAGACTCTTCTTTATCTAAACACCTGAGAAGCAAACCAACAGGGTCTCTCCAATATAACAGATTATTATAAATGCGGAATTTTATAGCTCTGAGCTTGAGAGATCGAGCTTGAGTCAAACTGAGTTCAGGAGGAACTTCAAGCTTTTGCAGAAAATGTATGATGCCAGAATACCATTCACAGGAAGACAAGTGCTCTGCCACTTGATGACTGTCATGCTGCCCTTCCGCTGCCAACTCTGTCTGTAAATTTTCTGAACCTTCTCCTATGAAATTAATATCCAGCAGCTTATGATTTTCCTCCGTTAAAAGCTTGGCAAGGCCCTGGCCTTTTACTAGCTTGGTGGGCTTCACTTCTTATTGAATTCAATCATCTTTGCAATCCATCTAGCTCTCTTTCCGTCAATATCCGGTTGAGTCAAAACATCTTTTACAGAAGATGAAGGAACATATGCGATGACCTTTGAGTGAAGAATATAAATTCTGAATGATTTTAAATCTTTTATGAGAGCATAAGCTTGTTTCTCGATAGGGTCATACCTTAGTTCATCATCCCTGAGAGTTTTTCTGAAGAAATCCATGGGATGATCAAAATTTTCCTCGTCTTTCTGAAGCAGGACTGTTGCCACTGTGTCATAGGAAGCAAATGAAAAAACATAGAAAGTCTTACTGTAATCTGGGCTGATCAGAATCGGGGATTTGATGATTGCTTTCTTGATATCCTGAAAAGAGTTTCTTGCATTGTCTGTCCATTTTATCTCAGACCCCTTTTTCAGCATGCATGTTATATGTTTGACTAATTCAGCAAAATTTGGTACAAACCTTCTCACAAAATTTATCTTACCGAGCAGTGATTGAATGTCCTTCTTTGACCTCGGCAAGGACAGATTTTGAGTTGCCTCCACTCATGCTGGATCAATCATTACACCTTCTGCTGAGACGATGTGGCCTAAGAGCTTACCCTTCCTTAGATCCCGAACTGTCTGCATTTTAAGAACACTCTTTTCAGATGTTTCAGATGCTCCTCATGGATGCTGGAATACACTGTAATATCATCAAGGTATATGAGGACAAACTTGTCCTTTTCTCCCACAAATGCTATATCCATGGCCCTTTAGAATGTGGCCCCGACATTCATTAATCCAAAGGGCATCTTGGCATACATAAAGGTACCCCAAGGAGTGGTAAACACAGTCTTCTCCTGATCATCAGGGTGGACAACAATCTGATTGTAACCGGAAAATCCATCAATAAAGGACATGACCTTGGCCCCTGAAATCCTCTGCAACAAATGTTCCATCTTAGGAAGAGGATAGTTGTCCTTCTTAGAGCATTTGTTTAATTTTCTGAAATCTACACACAATCTGACCTTGCCATTTTTCTTCCTTACTATCACCAGATTGGCAATCCATTTGGAGTATCTCAAGGGAATTATGATCTTGGCATCTAGGAGTTTTTTAATTTCTCTCTCAATTACTGGCAGCAGAAGAGGACTGATAGGTCTGAGCTTTTGCTTGAAAGGAATGTTGTCTTTTTCAAGAGGTATCTTATGCTGAATAATATCGGGATCATAAGTCTTTAAATCGCTATATTTCCAAGAAAAAACATAAGAAAACTCCTTCAAAACACTACAGTATTTTGATTTCTCATCAACAGTCAATTCGGAAGACAAATTTATAAACTTGGGTTGGCTTTTACCTCCTATGTTATGCTCTTGAACAGCTGGATCTTTCTCCTTTTTGTCTGGCTTGTAAGGAACATCATTCTGATCAAAAAGCCTTTCCAATGGAACCAAACCTCGAGGTATATAATTGCTGGGTAGCTGGACAATATCATGCTGACCCAATTTTTCCCTTAGCTTAGGTTCCTGTGATTCTTCTTCATTTATATTATGCTGATCGATATCCAACTCAGAAAACTCATCTACCACTTGGAGAAATCTGTTGAGTTCATTATCATCTTCAAAAACTTTCCAATATTTGATATTATCAGGAAAAGAAGGTCAATATTTTACTTGAATCTCATAACTGAGCTTAGGGGGCATGGGCGGAATGAATGTGCTGGCTGAAACAGTGAGAGAATCAGCGAGCTGATTCATATCCCTTGGTATATATGAAATTTCAAAAACAGAAAAAGAATCACGCACTTTCCATACCTCGTCTCTGTAAGCCTTTAATCTGACATGCTTAGCTTGAAAGGTGCTATTTACCTGTTCTATGATGAGGTCTGCATCTCCCAATACCTTCAAACCTTTTATCCCCATCTCTTTGGCTGAATTTAATCCCAACAACAGAGCCTCATACTCTGCTATGTTGTTGGTAGTTCTGAAGTCGAGCTTGAAAGACAAAGATATGGTCTCCTTTGAAGGAGAGATCAGAACTACTCTAGCACCTGCTGAGTCCTTAGTGCTGGCCCCATCAAAGTACATAGTCCAGACTGAAATGTCTTCACTTTCAGACTGTTGTTCAATAGGCTTCACTAGCTGCATAGGAGTTGATTGACCATCATCAATTTGAAGGATGCATGAACAAAAATCTGTATCCACAGCATAGATAGGATGATTGACGGAATTATTTCCATCGCTGATGATGTAAGCAAGTTGATTTTCTCTGTAAAGTCTTTTCAGCTCCCCCCCAAACAATGGAATCGTAGCATATGACAGATCCATCTGCAATGTACCTCCTAATATTTCCCCCCATGAACGAGACAAAAGAAGCCCAAACTTAGGTGGAATATCAGCAACCACCATGTCCATAACCATGCTCCTCATTGGCAGTTGAGCAAGGTTTATAACCATATCTTTGATGAGGCCGAGACATCTGACTTTTCTAGAGTCAAAGGAGAAAAGATCTTGATATGGTTTGGTGACTTCGAGACCAAGCTCATCCATCACCGCCTTTGGCATAAGGTTATGTGATGCCCCAAAATCAAGTAAACAATTGTGAAGGAATTTGCCATGGACATTTAAGGATATGTAAAATGGTGGACACGAATCATCACGGTCTTCTATCATGGGCCCTATGGTCACTCTAGGCTTATCATCTTGTAGGTTCATGAAATCATCAGATGGAGAAGTCTTAGGCTCAAGAGACTTTAAGATGGCTGCTTTAAAGATTTCATTCTTCATGAGTTCAGTTAAAGGCATCGGTATCTTAACTTTTTGAATTTCTGATTCAAAATTGAAAGAGAAAGATGATCTGTCTGAAACATTTACCTCATTGGATGGAGCTTTGAGGCTGACTTGTTTCTTGACTGGGGGCTGAGTTTGTTTCTTCAATTGTTTTGCTGGAAGGTGGGTCTATTTTTTAGGAGCGGGAGGATGCTTGGCAACAGCCTCTTTACTCTTCACAGGAATAGAATCTTCCTTGTTCTCCACAGGAGCAGTAATGGGTGTTTTTGGAACAACATTATTCTTGGACCTTAAGTTGTAACCTTTTTGCTCATCTTTCAAGTAGACATCTCCTTCAACACCTGCCTCCTGAATTTGTTGATCCATCAGGGCTTCTTCATAGTCTACTTGTGTCAAAAATGAAGAATCATTTTCATCACCAAAACAGTTTATCTCATCTGCATCCTCGATTTCATCGTGAGGTGGTTGTTGCTCTTCATCTAATACTGCATTTTGAAAAGGTGGTCTAACCCTCTGATCATCAACTGGATTTCTATCTCTTCGAAGGATCTGAACTTGTGGATTATTCCTTCTATAAGGAAAAGCATTTGGATTTCTGGGGGCAAAATCATTTGGCTCTTTTGCCCTTGATGGTTGCTGATTCTGAACCTTTAACTTTGACATTTCAGACGTCAGACTGTCTAACATCTTCACCATCTTTTCCATTTTACTGCTAGAAGAAGAAGAGGACTCAACATAAGACTTCTTCCTCTCCGCCCTTCCTTTAAGCTTCTGAGATGCTGTAATGTTAGACTCAACCTCGAGGGCGACATCTTGCATTAAAGAAAGCGTGGATGATCGTCTTTCTCTAAGGATAAGACAAAACTCTGAATCAAAGGCAGCAGAGAATGTGATATTTGTTGATGCATCACTTGGTTTAATCTCTGCAGGTATCTTACCAAACATTTTATTAAATCTCTTGATGAAGTCCGAGACCGACTCTCCATCATCCCTCTTCAAATTTCCAAACTCAGAAATGTAGTATAACAGATCTCTTCTTTCTCCCCAATGCTTCAAGAATACTTCATCTAATTGTTCAATGCCAGTGATCGAATTTGTTGGTAGCTCTTTGAACCACTTTCGGGCTTGGCCATCCAAACTCTGAACAAAAACTCTAGTCCACACATCTTCTTCTGAAATATTAATGTTTTCTGCATAAGCATAAAAATCTTCAATGTGTTCTTCAGTAGTATACTCCCCTGCTCCTGTAAACTTTAGCATATATTTCTGATAGTCGCCTGTTGGCATGGAAGACAATGGATTTGGCAATACCAGTGGGGCATATCTGTTTGCCAAGATCAGTTCCATCCTGGTCAAAGGGGAAGCCATGGTATTCTTAGTGATTGGTATAGACGAGGAACTTGTAGGAGATGACGGAGTAGATGAGCTGCCTGAGTTAGAATAGAATGGTTGTCCTACTTCGTCTTGAGCAGAAGGTTCTGAAATCGGTGAAAAATAAGAGGCTTTATAAAATTGACCAAGCAACAACGCTAAATTCTCTTCACCATTAGACGAAAGATCATGGAGAATTTCTTCAAGAACAGGCAGATTGGTGTGAGTGTATAAGACCCCTTTCGAAGGTTTGATGGGTGATGAATCTAAAGAAGATGAAGAAGAATTTTCTTTTCACATTTGGGAGGATTATGTATTCAATTCTTTTGGATGGAATGAAATGTCAATCTCAAGGACAAAATCGGTAATATTAGAAGAAAATGGCTTCTTCTAGCTTAGAAACTTGAGATGAATTTTCAATTTCTTGAGAATTTTGAGTTTCAACAGGGGATTCAACTAAGGATTTTTAGATATGGAAGGATGAGTATCGGTTTGAATACCTGAATCAACTGCCCTTGAAGATCTGGAAGCCTGTCTTTGAAAATATTTACCCTTACTGATGATCTTATCAGGGTCAGGAACTGGTGTTGTCAATGGGCCTTCTTGGTTCACCCTAGTGTGAGCTCTTTTTGGGAGCCACTTCATTTCAATGGAGTCGCCGGATAGAAAATGTACAACGATGATGTCTACTTCTTGTCTATCATCAAAAACCAGATCTATGTCGTCTCCCAGACAAGCTGAGCTTCGATATCCTCTACTCGACAACGACGCCAATTTGTTATCCTCCAAGAAACTCTCCTAGAGAACAATAGAAATTCGAGGAGATGCACAGTATTAACTCTTTTGGAGAAAATATTTTCTTAATAATTGATGTGGTTTTGGATCAAGATGAATATCTAGGAATTGGACTGTGTCTTTAAGACTATCTAGAAATATCAAATATCTCCTGAGCCTTCCTAATGTCACGGTCGGAGACAAGGTTTGATTAAATGGAAGAAAAAATAGCTATTGAACCAGATTATACTCATACTCGAAACAAGCAAAATGGGTTTAATAACTAAGGAAAAAACTTATGATTATCAACTAATCAAATCAATTAGTGATATGACAGTCACGTGCAGATTGAATGAGCATCAATAAAGAACCTTCACTCATAAGATATCATAGAACATAAAAGAAAAATCTGACAACACAATGAAGCTTGCAATTTTTCATATAATAACAATAAGTCTTTCTTACAGTAGCAACATGTAGAAAACAAAATCGAACCCAGTTTCATATAAAAAATGAGCGCTATGACCTCTTAAAAGCGATTTCTGATCCTAAAAACATGGATCTTTATTTAATAAAGACAACTCAATCCTATCTAAACAACTTGAAAATAAAGTCTTAACAACTAAAATTAGAACTCGAACTGTCTTCAAAATCCCAAATTAATGTCATCCTTGACTCCACGGTACTAAACAGTAATGGTGAAGAACTGAAAGGTTACATCTTATGAGTTGGATCTCGCCGCGTTCATAATTAAGTGTTTTGAAATGGTTTTGCATGTGTTACCAAAATTCTCTCAAACCTACGATCTTTGAACCCTTTACATACAATCTATTAGCCCAACATTACAACTGAGACTCCTTCAAAAGCCTATTTGGTTAATTTATCACACGTCGCTTAGCTTTAAAATCACTTTTCGAAGCTTTCAGCGGCACTTTTCATTTATTTTACGGGTTAATAGTAAGAAATTGATCATTTCCGGCTATGGTCGCCAAAGCAATAGATTCAAACTGGTGAAGAGTCGATTGTGCTCAAAATGATTTTCCACGTCCAAATTTGATTTCAACTTAAAACTCGGTGTGTCTCCAGATTTCTCACCGCATAATGTACGTGACCCGGCGAGAACACCTTGAATAGATGGGGTTTTGAGCGGATTTTTGTTTCAACCTCACTTATCACGCTTGCTTTTGGTTGGCAAACCACCACAAAAGGCATTTGTAGTCTTTGGTGAGGTTTTTCTTCCTCTTCTCTCTAACACTTTCCTTAGCCAATCTTTCTAATGCAGCATTGGTCTTGAGTTATGGACAACTTCTTGGCTTTCTTTAATTACCTGCTCCAAGACCTCTTGTTGAGATATGACCTCTTTCAAATGATTGATTTTCTAAGACTTCTTTGACTTGGAGATTTTGGATGTTTCTTCCTGATGCAATACGTTAGAGTTTCATAGTTACCCATTGCACCTCGGTGTGCTTTCCGGGACTCTGGTATTGAGGGCATTGATCTTGTTGCTCGATTGAATTAGAATGAATTGGTTGGTATATTGGTTCTCTTCCTTTCTGCTCTATGGGATGCTCGTGTTTTCTCACATTGGTCATTATGTGAATTAGCTCAAAGTTTAACTTTCTCTTCAACACAATACAGAGGCCATTCCTAGATATTTTGTCTTACGGAAGGTCTGTGAGGTCCTTCTTTTTGTATTGCTGAGGGAGATTGGGTGTTTCTTTAGACCCTTCCCACCATTCATTTGCAATTTGGTTATGTGTTTCAAAACCTTCCCAAAATAAAAAAATTCTCCGATCTCCTTCCCTGTTGTTTCAATTCTTCCGGGATAATCAATTTTATGAGGTCAAAGTGACACAGAGTAGTTTTTATGTTGAAGGGTTGAGCTCTAATCTTCTTACAAACCTTAGTCAAACTTTTATGTAGGAAATAAGGCAAATTAATAGGGGTCTTTCCTGTGAAATGATCTAGGAGTTTGAAGTGGTACATCATAAGTTTATCATGCAACCCTTTGAGGTAATGTACAATTGGATACCTCTGAGGGCTCCTACCATTCTTCGTCTGATGAAACTAGCATACCCTTTTTCCATGCTGGCAATGCAATGCCTCTTTCAAAATAAACTCTGAAATCCAAATTTTTTTGGGAGCGGTGGTTTTAAACCACTTATGACTGGTTCTTGGTAGGCCTGTTGTTGCGTAAATGGTAGCTTCATCTACCACAATCTCCAATGGACCGGTAGCCGATTGTGTTCCCCGCTCAGAAAGTCTTGGCAAAGCCTGGCGTAGACCGGTGGCAACCAACGCAACCTTCCAGCGTTCAATACGCCTGCATTCAAAAATGCTTACGGACTTGAGTTATTATGCGTAAAGGGCCAGTTATCCATCTCTCTTGGTAGAGCCCCATTCGCTTCCTCAGCGTTTATAACTTGAAAATCGACAATTTGTAACCCCTGCAAATTGTCGGAAGACAAGGATTACCAGCGTTTGTTGAAAGCTTGCCGAATGACTCTGTTTTAGGAAACAAAGTGAAACTTCCATGGAACTTCCAGAAGCGATGTGTGATATGGAAACCATTATTAGATTTGATGTTGTCAGGCCGGAATTACATCCTCTGTACCTGCGAACTCGAACTTGCCGTCCAGGATACCATGTGAGTGTTGGCGTGAGTTTACGGGCAGTTCAATTACCATCCTAATGCGGCGTGAAGGTGAGTTTTCCATCATTACCCACTTTCATCGGCACATGATTTGGATTTGCTGACGTGGGATGATCATATCATCATTGCCTTTAGGCGTGGATATCACGCACGTGATCCCCACCTTGTTCAACAACGGCCCACGGAAAACGCCTCTATCAACTGCTCGCTTGCCACTTTAACCAGCGCGCGACTCTGCGAAGAAACCCCCGTTAGTTGTTGAAAGTCTTGACTTTCCTCAGCGCGTGAACTTTTAAGAACTTCTCCTTAGCTGTGGAAAGCATGGACTTTCAACAACGCACGAACTTGAAACTGATTGTTGGACATTTTGAAATTCACCACTTTCAGCGCACAGACTTATGAGAAGAGCTCCTTAGCTGCTGAAAATCGCCACTTTCCACAACTAACCTCAACTTTTGGACATACGTTAGCTGTTGAAAGTGAATATGCAAATTTTGAAAAAGAGGCTTTATGGATCATATTATTTTTCTAAAGCGCTGAAACCTAGGTTTTGCAACTATAGAAACTCAAAAATGACTTGAAGGTACAATATCGCCTAAAAAACAAATAAATCCGCAATTTATTTGAAGATTATTATGTTCAACAATTATGCAACATAATACAAAAAATTCATACCTTCATAGCTTCCTTAGCTGTTGAAAGTGAATTATGCAAATTTTGAAAAGAAGACTTTATGGATCATATTATTTTCTAAGACGAAAACTGAAACCTAAGTTTTGCAACTATAGAAACTCAAAAATGACTTGAGGTTACAACCTATCACCTAAAAAAACAAATAAATCCACCAATTTATTTGAGGAGTTAACATGTTCAACAATTATGCAACATAATACAAAAAATTCATACCTTCATAGCTTCCATTTAATTGCTTTGATGCTACCTGATTTTGTTGGTATTTGTAGGAGATAGTATTCCTCTTTCACCAACCACTTTGATCTTTTGTTTATTTCCTTCATATGGATGGATTACATATGTAGCACCATCAATGCTTTCCACCATGCACTAATCTCCTCCTTCCTAACATAACAACCATCATTAGCAACTTTAACAATCATAGATGTATAACAATAGACTAATCCTAGTCTACAACATGTTATTTGTTCTTTCAAAAATTTCACATGCACTAATGCATATCTATCTGCGCTAAGAACACATCCTTAACATTCCCATGACTGCATATGCTCTCCAGCTTCCTGTGTTATATATGGTTTTCCAATGTCCATATCATAAATGTTTCTATAAAAAATTTCATCAACTTATTTCATCATGTATAATTCCCTTGTTGTTCCCCTTTTTCCTCAATTCTATTGGGTTCCTCTCATCCTTCCTTGAAGTCTGATTACATATTTGTTTTTAAAATAATTATGCACATAATGCATTTCCTTATGTATCTATTGAAATCTTTAGATTGCACGAGTCTTTATTATTTCACCCTTGAACTTATTATACGTGTACCATGCTTCCACTGCATTACTTTGATAACAAAAATTAGAGGTGCTACTCCAAAATTGTATAACTGACCCCTGGATATGATGCACCTACAAGCCACTAGAGGCCTTCTTCAAGTTTCTTTTTAGAAAAATTGTTTCTAAGATAAAACATATGGGTAGACATATGTATTTTCCTCTTCAGTATATTTCCAATGACTATTCAGGTGCCTCAATCTAATCTCCGAGTGGAAAATTATGGATTCCCGAAAAGTCACTTTCACCCCATTTATACACTTTCTCCACTGGTGCGATTTCACTAGAAGGTCAATTTTTGTCAATTGTAGCAAAAAATACAAAAATAACCAAGAAAATGTGTATATCTGGAATTGATAGTAATAATAATGGTGAACACACAAAAACCTTCGTATTCTCCATCGGTCATTTTAGTAAGATTCTACAATAATATGGAACTTGGAACTTTGCCCTTTTTAGAAAAAACATTATTTTCTCTTTTCTCGAACCACCTTTCTTACTCATCCATATAATTCCAATTTTGATCTCATAATCCATTTCTTCTCTTTGATATGTTTCTAACGACTGTAACCAAACACAAAACCAATCTCGGGATCAAAAGTTATGCCCTTATGAAATTTTCTAGGAATTTTCCCTTCTGTTGAAGTCTTCATGTCTGACATGGCCTCGATGTGGACCCATTCCACATGTGTTGGATGAGATGGAACTAAATACATGGAATTATCATGGAATTGATCACTAGGGACTACTTCCCCTTAATCATTTCCCTTATACACCTCTACTTTGGTCCAGTCTACTAGGTTGCCAGCCATCGGGTAACCCCATGCAACCTGCATCCAAATAACATGTGATCCAAAACTAGTTCATACCACCGGCCCACTAGCCACTAGGAGCTCAACAAAATATTACACATGACACTTTCTAATGGACTATAGTCCATTCCAGTCCACCGACCACTAGTCGACCGGTCCTCCCATGTCACACTTCCATCTGACTTAGGTCAATTCCATCGGGCCTCCCCTTCGACACTTCTATCCAAACTTCCATCGACTCTGAGATGGTCCACTGGACCCACCAATCTCTTAGGTCACCTTGAAAAAATTCTAACTAAATTTTCATCGTACAATTCCAATCTGGTCCACCCTACCACCAGACCCGGTGCATAAGCCACCATCTAGCTCCTCCAATCGACTTTGGCTCGATCCACCAGCCCAATGGGAAACTGGTCACCCTGTGCAATCATCCATCCAACAAGGAATGATCTTACATTGATATGGTCGACCATCCCACTAGGAAAAAAACCCCAACTCTCTGCATTCCAAAGTGGTTTTTAGTCTAGTCCACCATGTCACTATTCACCTCGGCCAAAATTTTACATTATGTGCAGCTCCACATGGTTTCGTAGCTCCCTTTTCGCACACAAGTAAAAAAGTTTTAGTTTTGATTATGAACCACTCGTTTGAGTCCTTCCCCATGCATGTGGGATAAAATAATACACAGATCGAAGATCAATGACTAAAAACCCACGTAGAGGTGGGATCAACAGCCGCTGTGCACTGGCAATTTTACCTTTGTTTCTTCAAAACCTACAACTTTTCTCTATACCCAGACCTGGAATTGGATATGCCTCTTTGACTAGTTCATAAGAATCAACCACCAGACCTTGAAATAAATCATAAAAGTCTGGTTTTGAATCTTAAGAAGTTGGGTCTCATTCTCTATCGAATGTTGCTTCAGGTGTTGGCGAATCTATCATTCGAAATGGTTTCTAGGGTTGAACGATAGTGTTTAACCACAAGAATATCCCCTCCGATGTTGTCCCATAGAAATTCATTTATTTCATTCATGAAATTCTCATTGTCACTCCATTCCATGCGATTGACTCTCAATCAGTCATATGGCTAAACACATCAAGATCTTCCTCTATTCTCAAACCTTTAACATGGATATCAGTAAAATTGTTGCACATAGAAACATCACTTCGATCCTAGTTTCTTTCTCAGCCAAAACATGAACCAACTTACCCATTCTGAGAGACATTAAACTACTACAATCCCAAAGAATGGAAACAAAAATGTATTGGTTCAACTTCATTGAGGTCCATAACAAATAGTTTAACCCAAAAGGGAACTCATCCAAACAACTTTTTTCTTGTCACGTAGGAGGCCCTTGAAGGCCTATTGTTTTAATCTCACTCTAATGCCACTTTGTAAGTTACCCAAACACTATGATGAGCCACACTACTTCCTAAACACACTTCAATAATTCTCTTATACTACTTTGTAACGTACCTGGTACCAAAACATGAAAAACTTCGCTCTGATACCAAAGCTAACATGCCTAGATTAGCAACCAAGAAATGTCTTCCCTGTTGATGGTATGCTACCAATATTTAATTCAAAATTACTTCTTGGACAGATTTAGAATTTTGTTCCATTCTTTTTAAATCAAGAAACATAGATTTAACACATGCAATTAACAATATTCATGCTAAACCATCCAAGAAATGAACAAAATACCATGTGCAACAATAGCCAACAAGAATGCACATAGAAATAAATATTATATATAAATAAATACACAACAGAATATACATTATAAATAAAACACAAAGAACACTTATATTTAATTAAACCTTGACCAACTGGCTGTAGACCAAGGATGTTCCACTCAACCATAGATGTTGTTGTTCACTCACTCTCAACGACAAGTCACCCTTGAGCTAAGGCTATGAATCCACAAGGACGGGTCCTAGGAAAAATATATAAACACATCGCAATTATATATCAAACTCTCATGTTTTCCCAATAACACAACAATCCTAATTTTGCATCTCTCTTCACCTTTATCCTGCACAACCCAAAGAAATGAACTCATTTCTCTGCAATGCAATCCCTCTGGAAGTTCTAAATATTTTCCAGGACTCTAGTGCTACTGATCCGAAATCTCAATGCCGAAAATTCCAAGGATTCTCAACTATGAATAGTTCTACCCAACATGGAAATGCACCTAAGCACTCTGGCATTCATTCCTTTCTGGAATGATCAATAATTCCTTACAACCATCAATCCTCCAACCATTCGTTTCCATTCCATCCTCAGCACACGAATGGCAAGAAGTGAATGAGGAAATGATAGGAAACAATGAATGAGGAACTCCCCAAAATGAATGAGAATCAATAACAAGCCACTAACAATGAACCACATGAATGAATAACCCCCAAACAACACACATACAAGGTTTAAATAGCAAGGATGTGGTATTCCCTAGAGACTCATGTGCCCCAAGAGACAATGTGGTCTCCCCAAGAGACTCACATGCCCCCTCAACCAAACATGGGTAATTGAGGATGAATAAAATGAGTAGACCCTCATCCCCCTCTCTTGTTGAATCATAGCCCCCTATCTCTTGTCCTTGTCTGTCTTACAACCAACAATGTATATATATATATATATATATAGACCCTCATCCCCCTCTCTTGTT
>SNQJ01S0000255.1:380792-394203 GCA_010110895.2 Picea sitchensis
CCCACTAGAAGGAAGCACCAACTCCCTATATGTTCCAGCACCAACTGGATGGAAGCACCAACTTCCAGTTACATAGGCTCCAACCTGTATAACAGAGAACACTTGTTCTCCCTTGCACCACCCTGCCACCCTAGTTTCTCTGGCTGCAACCAGATGGAAGCTACAACTTCCTATTTTCAAGCTCTCACTTGAAACTCTAAGGACAAAAGTCCTCCCGATCACCTCCCAACCTCCCTAGAATAGAATAAATAAATAAGAAATCAACTATGCAGATGAATCAATTCTTACCAATCTTTCTTTGTTCTGTAAATCTGGTCTTCTACAAATTGTTCTTCTGTTCTTCTCTTCCTCTATCTATTCAGCAGGTCTTCTCTGGATCAACTCGTTCTGTCATTCTGCTCTGCTTCATGTTTTCTTCGTCATCTGTTACACTTTTCTGAGCTTTATCTCACAATGCGCATCTTCTCAATCTCACATTGCGCATGCTCTCGTATTCCCTTTCTTACAACTTCATTTATTTTTCATGCAGAACCATTAACCAGACACAGTCTGTCTCATTTTCTTTTATACACCCCTCCACAACAGTTCCACTTCACATTCTCTTCAGAAAATGACAGACCACAGTCCAAGCAACTAAAACGCCAACTGTTTGGCAATCATGAGTCCATTTCACTAACAGATTTGTAACTGAAAAGTTAATTGTGAGAGAGAGAACAGTAACCCTTCGATCATATTCCCATTTATCTGTGTCGTTGGATGAACTTTATTGACATTGCCTTTAAATCAGATTTCGACATTTCAACAATCCTATGTTGAGTGTCTCGACACTTCATTTTGCGATTTCTGAAGTCCCGATGCAGAACTTTTCTGCACTAGCTCCTTCCCTAATAAGACTATGGTCATAACCAAGCGCCTATGCAAAAAAGCGCTTTCGCGATTTCTCATTTCGTGATTTTCTACATTATGCTTCGTTGACCCCAAGTCAGTGAAATTTCGATCACTTGCCACATGTCCTGTGATTCAATGGTCCAGATGCAATTGATTCAATGGCTACGATTGAATCGTGATTTCACGATTTTGGCAGTCTTCTTGCATTGGGTTCTTTGCCTCTCCATGTCGCGATTCGTGAAACTCCGATATGGAGTTAGATCAACGGTCTAAATATGATCTTTATTCAACGGCTGCGATTAAATCGCGATTTTGCATATTGCGATTTCAACATCCTTGATGTCTAGTGTTTTTGTCACTTCAAAGTCCCGATTCACGAAACTTCGACATGGAGTCAGATCAACGGTCTAGATCTGATCTCGATTCAATGGCTGCGATTAAATCGTAATTTTGCAAATCGAGATATTTTGATTCCTTATGTTAAGAAACTTTGACATCTCCAACTCTCGATCCCCGAAACTCTGACATGGGCTGGAAACAACGGTCCAGATCAAACCTTGATCTGACGGCTCAAATTAAGTCGCGATTTTTCATATCTTGATTACGCTTGCTTCTCCTTGTACCTTAAAAGACATGCGGGTTCTTCTTGATCCAACAATGGTCGGATCTTGCGCTTGGATCTGACGACTAAGATCTGTCCTCCTCTTCAATGATCATAGATTCTTCGATTACTCGATAAGTCATGATTTTGCATATCGCGATTACGCTCACTTCTCCTTGTACCTTAAAAGATGTGTGGGTTCGTCTTGATCCAACGATGGTCAGATCCTGCGCTTGGATCTGACGGCTGAGATCTGTCCTCCTCTTTAATGATCAGAGATTCTTCGATAACTCGATCAATGTTGTGTTGCCTTCGATCACTCGCTGCCTTCGATCATTCGCCTTTGATCATTTGACCTCTCTAAACTTATCTTATGTTTTCCTGTCGATTACAAACTTCTTGTACTCATGCCATCTTCACTGTTGTACTTGCCATCAATGACAAGCATTTGTTGTCTGTTAAATATTTGCCAACAATCCTCTGTACATTCTTCCTGTACTTATGCCATTCGCTTTTCCTGTACTTATGCAATTCGTTGTCTGTTAAATATTTGCCAACATCCTCTTGCCTAGAATTCTCTCTATTCATATCTCATCTATTATTTGAAGAAAACATTCAGCAGTAGGAGTTAAGCCTTGTCTTTCCTGAACCTCAACCAAATTTTCTTCTCTCACCATTTCCCTATTTTCTATGTTCGCTTTTGTTTCAAGGCCTAAATTTTATTGTATTGCATTGATGAGACAGGAACCTTGATCCTTATCGGAATCTCCCTAATTTGGAATTATATTCACCTTTACTTACAATTTCCCTGAGGTTCGAATCTTGCAAGCATATCGGATCCACCGCCACCTTTCCCACAATCCTATCTTGCGAGCTCATCATATTTACTGCTATTAAGAGTCCCCATTCATAATGTTGAGTGTGCATTGCATTAATATTGGTATGAAGCTCGAAGACTGAAATCCTATCGAGTTCCCCTCATTGGGTTGTCCAAGTGAATTCCCTTATCATACTCCCAAGGTCTAAAAGACACGAGCTTCTTTGGATTGATCTCTATCGGGTTCTTCTTTCATTGTCCCCTCTCTCCAAAAACCAAGGCCTAAGGACCTATGGAGATTCTCAAATGTGGAAACTTGTCATATTGTCACCCAATGCATGCTCGACACTTGTTATAACCATATTAATGCATTATGGTATGACATGGGAGCCTATTCCGGGATCTTATCGGATTCCCTCTCCTTACAATCTTATCTAGTATTCCCTCCCAAATTTTCCCTTTGACTGGATTCACATGTATCGTGTGCCTGACTAGCATCAAAATCCTTTTATCATATGATTTTCTCTTTGTGAAATTAATTTGTCGCATGATGTGTCACCATTTTACCCCGTAGTCACTTGCCATTTTTCATATCTAAATTTAAGCAGTTGTGATTTCCATAAGACATACCTACCCGACTTGACTCTCGGTTACTGAGAATCTACATGTTGTACCTTGCTCCTATTTTTGGTCTCTTGGTGCAAAACCATGACTCATGTGGAACCCTAACTCATGTGGAACTTGGCCTCATTTTCCTAGCTATTTGTGTATATAATTCATATAGCTTATTTGTTTTATTTTAATATTAATTTTTATTTTTATTTTATTTTATTTTATTTTATTTTATTATTGACTTTTATGTATATATTTACTTTCATTTTTAATATGCTCGTGGTTTTGAAAAACTTCACATGGTTTTGATTGCTCATGGTTTTCCCCAAACCTACCCTTGGTATTTCTTTTATATGGGAAAATCAATTTTACATTATAAATCATTTGACATGGGTAAAATTATTTTTACATGGGTAAACTTTTTTTTTTACATGGTGCAATTTTCCCTAAATTCCTAATGTAGAGTTTTCATATGTATATCTTATAAAAATTTCCATGTCCCCGTGAAATTAGATACAATTTGACTTCTTTTTTTCATATATATATATATATATAATTATTTTCTATTTCATTTTAACTTAATTTTATTTTTCCCATTTTTTTACAGGTCTGAGATTGTACTTTATGAAGATTTTTCCTATCTTATTTTATTCTTTTATTGGTTTTGTTGTTTATTCTATTTTTCATTTTTTTATTTAATTTTATTTAATTTTTAATTATTATTATTATTTCCTCCCCTCAATATTGAACGGTCTTCAACCCCATTGGGCTTCACTCTTCGGTAAATTCCCATTGAGAATTACCATTAAGAAAATCTCCTCTCATTCTCAGAATCCCCTCCTCTCCTCCCCGGGCACCTTAAGAGTAATATTGCACATTATATTATATTTTGGGACATCATCCCATTGGGTTTACACTCTCAGAATACTTAGCATAGAAATTTTACCTTGGTGCACTCATTCCCTTTCTTCCAAACCCTAATCACCTTGGATATTATTTTAATATTTTTCAATTTCTTAGGTAGTATTTTAATGTTTTATCACATCTGAGTTTTTCCCATTGGGATTACCCTCTCGAAAGACTTACCATTGGGATTTACCATGGTTCATTTCTACCCCACCTTCCTGAAGTCCAAACTCCTGATCACCTTGGGATTTTGTTCGCCTTGCTCACCCATCGAAAGGTTCATGCCTCGGGGTTTTACTTGCTAACTTAATCGAAGCCTTCACATCCCGAAAGCCATCGGAATATTTTCCTCGATATTTATACCATTGGGATGTCCGTCAGGATGATTCAACTCACATGAGACTTCTCCAAGGTATGAAGTCAAGATGTTTCAACTCACATGAGACTTCTCCAAAGTATGAAGCCTCACCACAAGCAGTATATTAATTTAATATATTTTTGGGTGGGGGGGCCTTAGGCCTCCTCTATTTCATTTCAAAAAACAAGTAAGGGGGGGGAAACAATTTAAACCATTCAAAATCAATTTACCTCATGCATGTGGGATAATCTTCTAGGGATGAAGATCAACAATTCAGATTCCCCCATGAGCAGATGAAGGGTTGTTGAGAGCCAAACTTCAAGTAACCATATATTGAGCTACATAACTCCAAATGAGGCCCAGGATACCTCGTTGGAAAGGTATCGAGCAGGAGAACACATTGGAAAATAAATCCAAGCCAGACTAGTGATGGAAAATCCCAGAAAATTATAATAACATAAGAACATGAATTTAAAGGGAAATGGTCTATGCAATGTTCATGTAGACATATCTTGAGCTCCTGAAGACAAAATCAGGCCCAGGATAGCTTATTGAAAATATATCAGAGAGAAAAACACGATAGCACATCTGGTATCAATAGGTTGATGGAGGAAATTTCTACAATATTCAAAGAATAGAAGAATCTCGAGATCGATTAAACAATGTATTGTGCAATGTTCAAGTAGTCATAACTGGTGTTCTAGGAGTCAAAATTAGACCTACAAGAGCATGTTGGAAATATTAAGAAGAGAAGAAGAATATCGAAGAATATTATTCACCAAATAAACACCAAAAACACCAATAAATATTTGAAGAGCATAGTAGATACAAATGAGAAGAGCCAATAATATTTTTAAATAACTATCATTCATGAATAACCTTAGGGAGAGACTAGCTACTCAAGAGTCATTTTAAACTCTATTTATAATTCTTACATATTCATTTAAAAAAATGTGAGTAAAATTTGAAGTGTATAGTGACAAAAACAAAAAAAAAATGAAATGAACAATCACAAGAAATCAAGAGTCTTTATTATTTTATAAAAGAGAACTCGTTGAATGGAAAAGAAGACTTTCATGCATCATTTTATGGTGATACTATTATCTCAACAATGAAGAGAAGAAGACATTTCGAGATAATTACCATTATCTAATACATTTGGGACTACTCTACTGATGTGTTTCTTATTTAATTTTTTTGTATGCTTGTCATATGAACTATTTATGTGATCAGTATTTGGAATACTTGTGTTGTTGTGATTTTTAGTGAATACAGGGATTTTGTTATAGAACTTGTATGCAACTGTTTGTGATCATTTCTACAATTTCGTTGTTTTAATATATCGTTGATGTACATGGACTATCTCTTCTATCAATGATGTTATCTCATATTGTATTCATTTAATTATTTTTTCTTATGTAAGATAGGTTAGAAGTAGTTAGATTATATAGTTTGCATTTTGTTCTGTTTTAGATTAGATTTAGAGTTAATTAGAGTTATGTTGTGCTAGGCACTACAACCCTCCATTTTCCGGTAATCAATTTGAAAAATCCTTCCAAGAAAATGGAACCCCTTGTATTTTCCAAATTTGAAGACTCTTCAACTTACATCTTCACAATGGATTCTCCTGTTGGCTCTTAAACATGCTCTTCAAGATCCTTTTTCAAATAAGTTGTTTTTTTCAAATTGGAACACTTGAAAAAAGGTTTGAGTCAAAATATTGTTGTTCAGATAAGTTAATAAAATTCCTTTGATTTATATCAAAGTATTTACCACAAATTTGTCTGATGAACATCATAGGAGTTCCCTCCAACTATGTTGATAACAATTGAAAAAGTCTCAAAATTTAGCCCTTCGTCGAGCCATTTTTGCAAGAGTTGTTACCAACTCCTCCAATACATCAGAGGAGTTCATATTAACTCCTTCGATGTATCATAGGAGTTCCTGCCACCTCTTCTAATGAACTTTGATGTGCTACGTTTCAAGTCTTTCGATGTGTGTCAGATAATTTCCCATCATGTCATCTAATACACATCATGGGACTTGCCATCAACTTTACCAATCTAAAAATTCCCAACGACTGCATTTATTTCTATAATCACCAAAGTTATAAATAATACTTTGGCCCTCAATCTCATTATTTCATTAAGCACCAAGAAAAAGGAGTAGGCCCCAAGCGAGAGGAAACTAAGTATGAAGGTTCTCTCTCTCAACAGATATCTACATTCCACATGTTAATCGAACTAACAGGTATGCTCCATGTGATTCACCTCGCAAGTTTTTATAGGTTTAGGTTTTTTCATGTTGTTTTTAAGGGAAAAGGATGAGGTGGTTGGATTTAAATTTATCAAGTCATCCTGTAAAACCCTTTCCCATCTATCTATTATTCTCCAATCTCCTTTTGTCCTTTCGAACTACCCTCCTAATACCCATGCCCTGCCACAATCCACAAATGTTAAAAGGCATTAGAAATGCTCACATAGCCCCACCCCTGAGCTAAATTTTTCGAACTCTGGTTCTTTTTCACAAAACAAAGGTGACCCCAACCATGATCGACCGATTATATACAAACTCAAGTCTAAAAATCCCTCGATAGAAGATATTGATTCTAGTCTTGGATTAAACCTTGCAATAAGACTAAGCGTGATGCGATAAATGGAATATTTTGTCATGGATGTCAAAGGATTAATGTCAAATGGTTGATGTCAAGTGGTGTCATAGTGATGTGTTGTCATTTTTGTCAAGTTTGATATCAAAGGAAGTTGTATCATTGATCCATTATATATTTCATGTCATGTTTCAATGTAGGAAGTACCAAATGGATGAACTCCAAAGTGGTCCCCTTATGGCATAATCCCTCATGGGAAGACGCTCTTGGATAAAGTTCTCAAAGTGGTCCCCTAATGGTAAAATATCTCATGGGAATATTCTTTGCGAAGTCCAAATGGTTAAGTGGTTGAGTAGCCCTAGAAGTGTGGTTAGGGACCCAAATTTTGGTTGAGGAATAATGTATTGAATATCATTGAATTTGTAGGTGAGACTATCCTAGATGGATAGTACATGTAGTATCATTTCCGGTGATATGTGGTATGCCGCATAGTTCCTCATGGTTGAATATATATGACTTAGTGAAGTTGGAGAACCCTCATGAGTTATGTAGAAGCCCCTAGAAGGTCAAGAAGTCAAAATATTCTAGAAGATCCTAGAAGAAGGTTGACTAGTCAAAGTGGTTGTAACTAGGAGTTAATCATGGGTTAAGTTGTTGCAAAAGTAAAATAATTAAAAATAAATTAGTTGCAACTAGAAGTGGTGAGACTACTATTTGTGAATAAAGTGGTTTAAGTGAACAAAGTGATTAGAAGTGGGTTATCCCTAAAAGAAGGAAGTTGGTTATAAGATAACCCCTGGAGGAAGATACTTGGAGAGTATAAATAAGAGATCAAGGGTCTCTTATGTTAATTATCCATTTGAGAATAATGAATATCTATTGTCTTGTGAAAAAATTATGACAGGCACCCATTGACACATATGAAGTTGTGCAAGTCTGAAGAAGCACAGGTTTTGGTAATCGTGGGTGATTTGGTAGCTGGATAAAATGACAATTATGTGGCCGAGGGTGTTTTTGTAGCCACAATTTTTGGTAACTACAGAAAACGAAAATTATGTGGCCGTGGGTGTTTCTATAGCCACGGGTTTCGGTGGCTGCATAAAATGACAATTATGTAGTTGCGAGTGTTTTTGTAGTCATGGGTTTCAGTAGATGCAAAAAATGACAATTTTATAGCCGTGGGTGTTTTTGTAGCCGTGGGTTTCGGTAGCTATAGAAAGAATAGTTTCGGTAGACGTTGGTGATTTGGCAGCTGCAAAAGGTTGGAATTTTAGTAGCCACATCATATTTTCATATTGGAATTGTTCCAATTGTTGCATGGTATGGTATAGGTCTTAACGGTGACACTGCAAGGTTTTTATAGAGTTAAAGGTATGTTCATGATTATGTTTTGATAGTTCATCTTATGGTATGGTTGTTGCGAGATATGGATATGGTATATGTTGGTTCATTGGTTGAGCGAACACCACTCTTATGTGTGATACAATATTGATATGGTATGATGATGTATGCATGAGGAATATGCATAGGTTGTTGGAGATGATTCACTGATGACATGGTACAGATGGCACAGGTTGGTTGCAGTGACATGTTGGATGATGATGTATACAAGTGGATATCACAACAACAAAAATATTTCAGAGTTGGAGAAACTAGAAACCCTATTTTTCTAAAGGTGTGTTGGTACATTTGATAGATTTTTTTTTGTCTACAATATGGGTCTTATACTTGAGGGTTGGATTCCTCACATGTTAGTTGGTGATGATATATGCAAGTTGGGTATTGTATTTAGATTTGGTACTCTCTTGGAGTTGGTTCTCTTTTTCAGTTGGTGCCGATAAACCACAAATATTGTAGTCTCTTGTAACACATAATACAAAAACATTATACATATATCTCATGTTATTTGCATTTATTATGGTGATGGTTTATAGTTATCTATTACTGATGAATGTTGTTGATACATGAAAGTAGCTAAGTATGAATAAATAATATGTTTGAATTGGTTTCTAACTAAATTTTTTAAACAATTGTAAAAATATCCCTACATTGATTCACCCTCCCCCTCTCAGTGTGGTCAGTGTGTCCAAAAATTGGTATCATAGAAAGACTTCAGTGTAATCCTTACAAGATTAAAGGATATCCATGGACACAAAAATGGATGACCATGCAAAAGAAGTTCCCTTCTTTGATGAGACAAATTACTCATCATGGAGAATAGAGATGAAAGGGTATTTGAAGTCAAAAGAAGTAGGTGTTTGGGACAAAATTGTTGTTGGATCGGTCTTCTTGAAGAATCAATCAAACTTTGCAACTCAAAAGGAAGAAAAGAAGAATATTTCAGTAGCATTCAATTCCATCTTCAATGGACTTTCAGGTTCTGTCAAAGAAAGCATAGGAACATGTACCTCCGCCAAGGACTTATCGTTGAAGCTAGAGAAGACATTTCAAGACTTAGTGATCAATGAAGGTAAATATTCTCCAAAATATTTTGGTTGAAATAATTCTAAATGCAATCATGTTGAATGTTCTCTTGCAAATGAAGAAGAATATCTAGAAGTAGTTTGTTTTGAATCAGCTAATAGTTATCTTATAGATGAAGAAGAATATTTTTTGAATCTTAAGATCAAAGTTATATATGTTTTAGAAGAAGAAGAAGATAATCCATATGTTTTTCAGGATATTGAAAGACTTACTAAGGAAGCCCTAGAAAAGTATCAAAGGAATATCATGGCCAGAGATGATTTTAAGGATGGAAATTTATTTTAAAATGTAGAAACCTTGGCGAATATTACTAATCCTTCATATGTCAACTATGAAATGTTTGGCGATATTTTTGTAAAAATATTCAAATTTCTCAKAATTTTATATAGTTTGTAAAACAAATTAGCGATTTTTAAGGTAAAATAATTTTATCGTATAGAATTTGGGCGAATCATTTTTAGAATAGCAAATCTTATTTTGGGAAAAACCATGGAAAATTAGCCCATGAGCAAAATTTAGACCCTAAAATCATCCTTGAGATTCATGGCACTGAATTTTTTTATCAAGAAACAAGAAGGAAGTGAAAAAACCAAGCAAATGACTCAATTCGAAGACAAATAAGAAGAGATCAAGAGACTAAATAATGAAATAATTATTCAAGCGGAAGAAAAGAAGAAGGAAAATGATGAGCTTAGAAAAAGCCTTGAAGATCTTAAAGAAACAAGAGAAATCAATGTCGATCTGAGGATCCAACTTGAAGAAGTCAAAAGGATAGAGGAACTATTGAAGAATCAGGTGAATGAAAAAGAATAATCATACCATAAGTTGGAACAAGAAGAAGTTGATCTCAGAAGAAAATTGAAAAGTCAAACAAGCTCATGAACAACTCAATAATCTTGGATGAAATCCTAAATAGTCAAACATCACTAAATGATAAATCTATTCTTGGATACAACAAGTAACCAACACACTCTGAAGCTAGAACTTCTAATAAGCATGATGTACATCCTTCATTTTCAAAGGGATAAAGTAAATCTGTAGGTCAAGCACTTGTACAAAGAAAGGAAACCTTCAAAAGAACAGAGGAAGGAAGACACCAATAAACCATCCCTACACCTCAAAGCAAATTTAGAAGAGAGATACCTTCAAGGTTGACACAAAAGAAAAGGTATGCAAATATTTTCAATGGTCACTCTTTCTCATGTAATGAAATGGTCACAAATCTTTGGGTTGCAAACATTCTGCAAGGAAATACATTGGAAGATTCAATAACATATTAAGATGTTGGAGATATAATCTTGTGGGACACATTGTTGCACATTGTCACACCATGAGATGTTATAGCTACAATGGCTTTGGCCACAAATCCTAGGATTGTTATAATTCAAGGAGACAGTCAATGATGAATTATTCATACCATATGGAAAGAAGATCATGGAAGAAAGACAATTTTGAAAGGATGGAAGATCAGAGTACAAGTACTGAGAAATCATGACACTCTCACAAGTGGATGAAGAAGACTGAACATCTAGACATGAATGAAGGCATAAAGAATGAGGTAAGCTTAATATTTTCTGAAGCATACACGGGCGCATGTGGGATAATTCACATATATATGTGAGGTGAATTATAGAAAGGTCACATACATACGTGAGTTGTATGAAAAAAAATCGTGTACCTGAGGTAAAGATCTGAAAAATGGTGTACATATGAGTTGCAACATGGTTTGATGTTACAAAACAGTTTATGCAGGGTCTGAGATTGTATGTTTCAGGTTTTCATGATATATGATGTATGGTGCATGGTTTGCACATGTTATGGTGATGTTGGTACATCTTGATGAGTCATAGCTTGATGATGCATGATTGGCACATAATTTTTACATTGTTAAAGGAACTTTCTAGTTGGCACATGGTTTATGGATGATGTGGCATATATGTATGGATATACTTTTAGAAGAATATCTTGATTGTGGGACATTTTGTTGATGTTTGTGAGTAGTGTTGGTTGATGAACATATTGGTGATGTGGTTAAGAATTTTTTTGGTGATTGATCTTGGTGAATAGATCCGATATCACTGATGAGATTTTCATGACATGTTGGTTTGGTGCATGGTTAATGCATTGGTTGGTGATACAGGTTTGGTGCATGGTTAATGCATTGGTTGGTGATACATGTTTGGTGCATGGTTGATGCATTGGTTGGTGATATAGGTTTGGTTCATGGTTGATTCACTTGTTGGTATAGGTACATATTGATGGATCATTGTATGATGCATGGACAGGTCCAAGGATCGTCAAAGGAACATCAAATCATGGTGCAGTATTGTTGAGCAACAAAATCCAGAATAGAAGTATATTACGGTAGCATGTTTTTCACAGTCATTACACAACATATTGCAGAGAATATAGGGGTTTACATACTTATAGGTGTTATAACCCTAAATTTCTCCACATATGCATACTTAGCATTTGGTCCTCTTACTTGCTATTTTTGTCAAGCCATCACTGAGTTTCTCTTCTTAAAAACTCATTTTTTGAAGATGTACGCACCCTGCACCAATACTACCCACGTACACACGCTTGTTTCATCACTACAACCCACGTACGTATGCTAGCTACACCACTACAGCCCGCGTATACTTGAAAAACTTGCAAAAAATAAAAATTTGCAAGGAATTCATTGAGATTACGAGCTATTGGGTAGTTTCCCAAGTAATTCACCGCCTATAGCCCATCACCCAACCGAATAGCCATCCTTTTCCCATATAAAAGGAGGTGTTGGGGTCTCATTCCACATCTAGACATAAGAACAATGAAACTATGCCTGTTTCACATCCCCTCCTTTCCCTAAGCATTTGCAGCCTTGTTATGAGAATTGCCTCAGAATTCCTCATTTTTTCCTTTTTCCTCCATAAGGACCCATTCCATTTCCCAATAAGAAGTTTGAGAGGAGAAAGATACATGGAGGTGCACTTGGATCTTGGTGAAGAACATCTCAGACTAGGTTCGAGGAGAAGTATCTGAATTTGGTTGTATGTGATCATTGTATTACCAATAAAAGAAGTACTTTTCCTGTCCCAAAAAATGATGTGTCGAATGTTTGCATTTGTTCTATGTTTTTATTCTAACATATAACCCTTATTTATGTATGAAATGTATGCTTGTAGTTTTCTATTTATTATTTGTTGAATGCAAACCATCCTTTGGGAGGATATTTGTAGTCAACAAAGCTATCAAGTGCGAGATGATCAACATCAGACGTGGAGTAAAGGTACAATTATCGGATCCTTCTCATTTTACTTTTATTTCATAAGTTTGGGGTATGTTTGGGGTAGTTAGAGAAGTAGGAGATGTAACGACCCTTAATTATTAAGCATAATTAATTTAATAATAATCCTAAAAGATTAACTAAACTGTATTTATATTTTAAAGTAACATTTCTAATTGGATATTATTAAATAGTGTTCATGAGGGTAATGAATGCTTTAATTATTAGTTAATTCATTAATTAATTAAGTATTAAATTAATAGTTAATAATAATAATATAATACTAATTTAAGTTACATTCTCGTAAAAGGGAAACATAATAATGAATGGGATAAGGCATTTAAATATGGGATAAGGCATTTAAATAAGGGATAAGGCATTCAATAATAGGATAAGGTCATTAAGAATGGGATAAGGTGTAATAAAGAGTTAGGTGGGAGTTAATGCAGGGGGGCGGTGAAGGAGGAATAAGGGAAGTGGAGAAGGATTATGGGGGATTCATTCTATGAGAGGGGAAGCTTGGAGGCAGTGGAATTTACAGTGCACCGTGGGGGCTGCAGAGGTTTTGGGCTCAAAGGGCTAGGACATCCATTGATGTCCTAGGGCTAGGCGCTACTAGTCGGCAGGGAGGTTGGTTTTGGGGTGGTGTCCTAAGGAAGCAAGCGAAGGGAGCAAGCTGCGGATAGCATCAGAGTGAGGTATGTAATTTCAAATTTATGGATGGTTTACTTAGATTTATTACTTATTTCCAAATTCTACTTGCGTAAGTGTTAGCATAAGTGTTGAGATAATTTGAAAATTTTGAAAAGTTTACTTCTTTGTAAAGCTTATAGAAATTACAGAAATTACAGTAATTTGGTAGAAAT
>SNQJ01S0000255.1:394253-413953 GCA_010110895.2 Picea sitchensis
AAGGGAGCAAGTTGCGGATAGCATCAGAGTGAGGTATGTAAATTCAAATTTATGGATGGTTTACTTAGATTTATTACTTATTGCCAAATTCTACTTGCGTAAGTGTTAGCATAAGTGTTGAGAAAATTTGAAAATTTTGAAAAGTTTACTTCTTTGTAAAGCTTATAGAAATTACAGAAATTACAGTAATTTGGTAGAAATTTAAACGTTAATTCAAATCCGGTCTTTACAGGAGACTTTTAAATGGTTATTGATCTACCTGCATTTTAAACGTTGGTGTAGCCATAGGGGGGGGTTTCTCGCTATCAATAGGGGTAGTTATTCCTTTTCTCATGATTGGTTACAATGGTATGATTCCAAGAGGAGAGATGATAGAGATGGTCATAGAGGGAGCATTGGCAGCAGTGCATTGGAGTGATATCCTTTGTCACATGGAGAGATATTATCCAGATGAAGAGAAATATCAAAGGAATATAGGCAAGGGGAACATCAGAGCTAGGGGGAGAATCCTCATGGATAGTTCAATCAGGGGAAGCATCCCCAGGGATAGTTCAGTAAAGGGGAGCAGCCCCAAAGAAACATAACCTTTTCCATTGATGCTAAAGGGGGATAGATAGAAACATTGATGTGGAGAATTAGAAACATTGATGAGGAGCGATGAACATTGATGAGGAGTGATGATCACAAAGGGAGCATGATAATTTCCATGTCTAAGTGTTTCCACCATTTTTTCCATCAATGATTGGTGTTGATGTCAATGTTGGTGTTTCCATGAATGCCAAATGGGGATATTATTGGACTATGTTTTCATTGATGTCAAAGGGTTCATGTAAAGTGGTTTCATAGTGATGTGTTATCAATGTTGTCAAGGTTTATATCAAAGGAATTTGCATCATTGATGCCATGTCATGTTTCTATGTAGGAAGTACCAAATGGATGAAATACAATTTGGTCCCCTTATGGCACAAGCCCTCATGGGAAGATGCTCTTGGATAAATTTATCAAATTGTTCCCCTTATGGTGAAATCCCTCACATGAAGACCTTTTGCAAAGTCCAAATGGTTAATTGGTTGAGTATCCCCAGTAGTGTGGTTAGGGACCCAAAGTTTGGTTGAGTAATAATGTAATGAAGATTAGTGAATTTGTAGGCAAGACTATTCTATATGGATAGTACATGTTGCTCCATTTCCGGTGATATGTGGTACGTCATGTAGTTCCTCATGGTTGAGGAGATATGACTTAGTAAAGTTGGAGAACACTCATGAGTTATCTAGAATCCCCTAGAAGGTCAATAATTCAAAATATTCTAGAATCTCCTAGAATAAGGTTTACTAGTCAAAGTGGTTGTAAATAGGAGTTAATCAAGGGTTAATTTGTTGCAAAAATAAAATAATTAAAAATAAATTAGTTGCAACTAGAAGTGGTGAGACTACTATTTTTGGATAAAGTGTTTGTAAGTGGATAAAGTTGTTAGTAGTGGGTTAGCCCTAAGAGAAGGAAGTTGGTTAGAAGATAACCCTTAGAGTAAGCTACTTGGAGAGTATAAATAAGAGAGCAAGGGTCTCTTATGTTAATGATCCATTTGAGCATAATGAATGTCTATTATCTTGTGAAAAGTTTATTTCAGGTTCCCATTCACACATCTAAATTTGTGCAAGTCTGAAGAAGCATAGGTTTTGGTAGCCATAGATTTTGGTAACTGCAGAAAATGACAATTTTGCAGCTGTGGGTGTTTCTGTAGTAGCACGTTTTGGTAACTACAGAAAATGACAATTATGTAGTTGTGGGTTTTTCTATAGCCGTATGTTTTGGTAATTACATAAAACAACAATTATGTAGCCACCGGTTTTTCTATGGCCATGGGTTTCGGTAGCTACATAAAACAACAATTATGTAGATGTGGGTGTTTCTTGTTGAATTTTATATGAGATGATATATGAGATAAGATTGTATATGAGATATATGATAGATTCTATGATGTATTCATTACGATGATGAATGTGCAAAATATATAGAGAACCTAAAGGCACATATGGTGACCATCCATGAAAGGATGTGTCTCTAATAATTATAATAACTATTTATTATTATTATCATTGGGTAAATTCATAAAGATGGGTAACACTTTCATGAGAATTGGGTCTCCAAAACTCCAAAAGACCTTTTTTCGGTCAAAATAATATTTTTTTCGATCGAAATTTCTATTTTTTTAGCCGAAATATGTTTCGGCCAAACCTTTGAACGTCAAATCGAATGGTACCATGACGATGCCCTCAATTTTCATGTACAATTTTAGTCAGACGAATTTTTTTCATCCGGTAACATCTTTTCGGTCGAAAGGTTCTTTTGGTCAAAATACCTTTTCGACCGAAAGAACCTTTCGACCGAAAAGAGGTTTATATATTACCTGCACATCGCGACTATTATAGTTTTTCCGAGTTGTTGGTTAGTTGATAGTGTTGGCGATAGCACTAGGCGATTTTGTTAGTTGATTGTGTTGGTGATAGCACTAGACTATAGTGTTTCACATCGTCACTAGGGACGAGCGAATGGGCAATTGGGTGGGCATTGGAGCTACGGGCGGGCGGTTGTTGGAGCTGCGACCATCCGGTCCAGGTAAATTTTTGTGTTCTATCAAAATAGTTTCAACACAATAATTTAACAATAATTTGATTGAGGCGTTGTCGGTAAGGTTTAGTGGTAAGTTTTTAGTTTTTTCTCGGGGTGGGGGTGTCTTAGCAATTACAGTGTTAATTTTGTGTTCATCATTATCCAATTTATTAATTTTTATCCAGCCAAGATACCATTAAGCAAAACACAGAAGAGTACACCAAAATTCCACTTTCTAATCTATAGTTGCTCCACCTACAAGAAGAGTATCCTGAAATGTTACCTTATGTACGCCATCCACACTCTGTTGAATGCAATTCATTCAAAAACTTGTCCATAAGATAACTACCAATTCCCCACTTCACCCAAACCAAGATTTACATAGCATTGTATACCCATTTTCCAAAACCCTTTACACCCAAATTTCTTAACACTGCGCTACGTGAAACAATGCACAAAATCTCCAAAACTATCATTACCAAAAGCATTATCATTTCTTTTTCAGTAAGTCCCCAACTATCACTCTGCGCCCTTTGTCTAATTCTCTTAAAAAGACACAACAAATCCAAAACATCCATGAGCAAATAAATACCAATGCCTACCATTATAACCATAACTCTAGGTTTAGAGAGAGGCATAGAATGTATACCATTGGCCATTTCCCCCTTGAAATGAAACAACCATAGACCAATTAAAAGATAAAATTAAGTTGATACTACCCACAATAAACGATAACATACTCAAATTTAGAACTGATGATGTAAAGGTCAACATTTGGAAAACATGGGTGTAATTGGCATTAGAATTTACCAACGCTTTGACAAGAAACATATTGGTGAGAAACCCACTTTTTTTACTCTCAAGAATATAGCTTCTTATTTCCCTTCTGTCTATCAGGGCACTAGAGAAGCCATCTATTCTTAAACAGGCAGTTAGTACAATGTTGATTATGACTTTTGTTGACCTTGGAAATATTACAGTAATACCTTTGTATCTGTCTATTACTGAGAGTCCTCCACTCTTATGCATGTAATTGTGTAGTTCATTAGAACCCATGAATATGACTCCATCAAAAGATCTGGTTTCTTCTTCTTCATACATTGAATATTTTAAAGAATTGATCAACAACTTTGTCCAATTATCCAATTATCATTATCCAATTGATTAAATTATTAACTTTTGTTCATCTTTATTATCCAATTACAGTGTCCAATTTTTGTACGAATGTGTTAATGATGAACTTATAATTTTTAGGTGGGTATCTGATCAATTTTAGAATGAATGGTTTGTTGATCAGAGTTCATTTTTTTTGTTAAAGAAGTTTGATATGTACTTTTTGGGTGTTTTAGAAACTTTTCTTACACACACCCTCATTCTACCATTCCATTGTGCATCCAACAAATTCTACTACCTTTTTCTCTCACCTCCAAAGCCTGTGTAAACATTGGATCAACCCAGTTTGCATTATAGCCGTCTGAATTCAAATCTTCTCCGACCATTTTTTATCATCCAACCTGGTGTACCTTGTTGTATGAACCAAAGTGAAAATCATCCCTCACAACACCTGCAATACACTTTTCCAGTTCAAAATTTCAGCTACACAACCTATTGGAATGCCTATAGAGATTACAAAGGATACCCCTAACAAATTCCTCCAACTACACAGTCAATACCAGAACAAGTTGTATAGGAAGCCTCTGCTAGTTAGATATCCCAAGTAATGGAGGTGGAGACATAGCAGACTTAATAAGAAAACATGATAGATATATATATGGAGATATATATGAACCATGGCATATGAACCTATATAGGTTCAATACGTCCCTATATGAAGTTGATTCCATTGCTTTATCTCTCTCTTAATCAAAGTAAGTAAAAACCATCTGTATGGATAAGATTATACCCTTTGTAAGACCCTTGTTAATGATGCTACTAGTATAGTTATAGTGTTGCTATAGTAATATCTCTATTTACATTATTCAATATGAGTAATAAGGATAAGGAATCCCATAATATATGATAGTTATAACATGTGGAATTGATATAGAAGAGTATTGGCCACTATGCTCATATAACTAGGATTGATAGTAATACAATGTGACCATGATTGTACTTATATTACATAAATATGATAGGTCTTTGCTTCTGTTAGATTATGATCTTTAACTATCCTATGCCTAATCTGAGTCTGTTGTAATTCCCTGAATCTTTCGTATTACTTGGAGCTAAGTTGGGCATCACTCCTAGTTATAGTGAACATACAGTAATCATAGAAGCATTACCATTAGTTAATACATATCCATATTGCATATATAGGCAATGGTACACATCTTATCATATGTGTTATTACTAATATATCATGACATATACCATATATAAACTTTTAGTAATAGACATGATTACAATACCATCTTTAAGCCGAGTTACAATACCATGTATTCTCCCTATAAGTGTATGTTTCTCATTAATTACAACATAGTGATTAGTGTATTATCTAGTCTAACAAACTCAGTATCATGGAAACAATAGGGATAAAGTAAGTGTACGGAAACATGAATCAAACCTGTTGTAATCATACCAGCTAACTATATAGGGTTGAACATGATGAAGTAATGAGCTAATATGATATGAGACCACAACAAGCCCTTTATCAGACCTCTATAAATTAGCTTTGGTGATATATTACCCTTTGTATTTACGCTAATATGGCACATATACTAGTTACATAGTGCATGTATTCTCTCTACCTTATTTGCTCCATATCATGTGAAGCTTTATTGTATGAGTATACCATAGATATGGGAATACAAGGAAACGAACAGTGCAAATATGAGGGAAATCAAAGATATCAACAAGGATAAGAGATATGAGCTCTGTTGTGACAAGGGTGAATCTTGTTTCCATAACTATTACCATTGAATAATATTAACTATGCATAATGCTAGTATTCCTTAAAGGGTAATACTAGTATGCATAATACTAGTATTACTTCTATATTAGTGTTGATCAACTTTGACTGGAATTATAGTATTGAAAGTGAACACATGTGATGTATGTGAATAGATTATATAGAGACTTTGTTTTTGAGATAGCATGTTTAACTGTATTGATACAACTAAGTAATATGCATAATATATGGATCCATATTGATTATACCCATAGAGCTAGTATCATAGCTTTGAGCTTGAACTTACATATAAACCATATATAACACTAAGTAGTTCTTACTATATAAAATAATCACGTTGATATTGAAGTAATACCTAAGCTATATGTAATGAACACATACTACTTATCACTACTCCATGGTGTTGATTAGGGAAATAAGGGGAATATACACATTACTCAATAATGGTGATAGGTGAAAATAAGGGTAATAGCTTATGACATAAGCATTGGAATCACATACAAGTGTAATACATGTGTTGATACTTAGTGCCATTTCTTTCTAGTGATATCCCATGTAGTTAATAAGAGATGAGATTAATATCACAATATGTATTGATTATGGTAAATATGTAGCATGATATCACCTTGTTGACCCTTAAGCTAAGTTGTTCTTGTATTACCGATATCATAGTAATGGAATGGATCTATTCCCCTTGTATTACTGGTTAAGATATTGCCTTTAGTTCTTATTATATAATTCCCTTTGTAGTTTTCAATCATGTTGTTTCCTTCTATTACCTATGTTATATCTCATGCAACAACCTTTAACTATAACTAGAAAAATAGGGAAGAGGTTAGTAGTATCCCTATTCAATGGACTTACTTCCTTATAGTGTTCATTGTTCTGGTACCAGGATGAGATTCACAGTATGGAATGTTATGGAATTAATGGGAAGAAATATCACTGGATACTACACATCGAGAGATTCAAACCAGTGTAATTAGTAGTTCATAATCAGATACATTAGACTCATATCATGAAGTTGTACTCATAGTTAGTTTTGTACTAATCCATATCCAAGTAATGGAAATCAATGGTAATAAGCTAATAAATATCATAAGTAGTACAAATACACTCTCTCTATGTGATCGATATGTGATCACAATAGTAGTAGTGATCCCCTATTACTATCAATTTAATGAACATTATCTTTGTGTTAATTAAGTTACGAGTATTGCTTACTCTATGCTATTACATATGGTATAAGTAGTAACTTGTAGATATCGAGCTTAAAGTAGAGCTTACTTCATAGTTACCCATCATGTAATGGTTCCAACAATTGTAAGTAAGCATATGGTGTTAGTTATGTGATTACCTTTTTCTAAAGAAGAATGTGATTATGGTGTTAGTAAGCTCATAGAATTCCTAGGAAATGTATCTGCTACTAGTGTTGTTGTAGGATTTATATCTTGACCTAGTGGAATTATAATTAGCTAGGATGTTACTTAGTCAACTTCTGGAGCTTTAACTAGAGATCAAATTGACATGACCACCTAACCATTTCAAGATTGGTATTCACCTTGTCCTCAACATCTATAATAGTAAGCATAGATAATTCCATTTGACCATTCCATGGGCATGGATAGGGAAATTTTTGTCCCTTTCCATGTATATGGATAGGCTCGAATTAGGGCATGTCCCTGTACAAGGATAGATCTGAATATGGCCCTATCTATGTACATGGATAAGCTTGAACCTCCTATAAACTAATAATTTATGAACACAATAGGATGCAGACACAATAGAGTTAAAACAAAGACACAACAACACCTAGACCATATCGGGCATAGACAAGTAGATGTATAATATGTTTATCAGATGGGATGACAAATATGAATTTGGTATATTCCATGTACAGGGATGGGTTTGAATTCAATCCTGTCCCATTATTGAATAACAACAGATGTATAAACTAAATAACTATAACATCCCACTCTTGTGCGCACTGAGCAGACTTATTCTTTGAGGACACTTGCATGCAAGTGATTCGGGTCATTATAATATTGGTTGTTTTGACTTTGATTATGAGATATTGTGGATTTGATGATGTGTTCTTTTTCTATATTTATATTGACGGGTGCTATTGACTGGGTTCTCCGGAGTGTGTAGGACTCGTGATGTTAGAGGATGTTGACAACATCGATTGATCTCCTTGGACTCTGGATCGAGTCCAGGAGGAGACTATTACAGCTTATGATAGCTTGCCAACTAGACTCACATTTGGAGTGAAGGGGTCATGCATGAAAACCAGAGACATTAAGGGAGAAGTGTGGAAGAAGACCTGCCACAACCTACTAGCATGACTATCATGGATTTAACTGTAGGTTAACGATTACTTAGTGATGTAGACCTCCTGCCCTCAGGTCGAGATCCGCATAGGATCTTCACTAAAACCACGCCAAGGGTTAATCAAACCCTTTGTCTAAGCCACAAAGGACTTCGGGTTTTAGGAATTGGAGAGTCTCGATGTATTTTCATGGCTCTTGACAATTGTCTGAATATGGATTGTCAACGAGGGTTGACTGCTCCAACGCGCACCACCTGTTGCCACGAAATTCGACTTTTCGGGACTTGAGCGAACAACCCAACGATTGTTCCTCTCGCCTTATGATTCCCCTAATTCTAAAATTCTAGAATGTCGAAATGGGCTCAACATCCCATGAAATGCGAGATCAATGGCCTTTCAGGAATTTCGTCGAATCTTGATCCCTCCTTTAAATTTCGCCACGCGTACCTTCTGACTGAGGCTTGGGGCCCACCTTTTTGGCATTTCTCTCTTCACGATTTTGGGAGTCACGTTGATCATGCAAATCTACCTCTTGAGTCCCGAAACTCCGAAACTCGATCGGTGCCCCACAGGTATCGTCCCTCGACTTTTCAGGAATTCCTCCATTCCCTCTTCAGGATTTTGCGAACCAAGAGTTTGAGACTCTCGATTCCAAAGTTGCTACCTCTTCTACTTCCCAAACTCTAGAAAGATGAAATACCAAAATTCCACTTCAAATATACTTTGCGTTTCGCGACTTCGGATTTTTCAGTGTAAAGCACTCGACCCCTTGTCATCAAGGTTCCCGAAATGTTGAACCCCAAAGTGCTGAAATGTCGATGCTTCTCACCAAAGGCACGTTGCACTTCGTGACTTCAGGATTTTCAATGCCAAGGGTCTCGATTCTCTGTCATCGAGATTTTCGGTATGCCGAACCTCGAATTACTGAAAATCTGAAATTCCACTGCTGATAATCCCTTTCGCAAACTGGGAGTTTGAGTAACGAATGGTTTTGGCCTGCACTCTAAACTTGCGAGTCCCAAATTCCTGAAATGATATGACAGCTTAGATAGACCAGGATCAATGGTCCATGTTGATTCGTGATGTCAGGATGGTGGATTCATCCAACTCCTAACCACCTCGCAGCTCCTCTGGATTCGTCGGTCCATGCGACTTCGCGAGTTCTCCACGGAGAATTCTGACCACCAGATGCACTCCTCAATGACTCTTGTCCAAATGACTTGGCGTTCTCCCTCCTGAACTTAACTTCTATGAAACTCTTTCGGCCTCCATCTCCCTTTGAGCACTTCAAAGGCTAAAATCCCTCCTGATCTTTTACCTGTAAACTCAAGCTTCCTCAAATGGATCTCTGCTCGCACTCCTTGTGGAAAACCTTCAAATAACCTCTGGTTATTTGAATCTATGACCCTTTGCACTCCTCGCAATAGTGGTCCTCCAACCTTCCTTCTGGATTTATAACATCCAAGGCCTCAACTGGCCTACGCACACCTTGCACGACTATGTGCTTCACCTGCACTTCAGTTGGTATGGGAACAACGGTATCTCTCCAGAGCTTTCTGAGATACTCAGACCCTCGTCAACACACACCTTGCGGACGTTCACTGCACTCCTTGCAAATATTCTCAGGAACAGAAACAATTGAAACTCATTCTTCTCCCCTCTCAGACTTCATACATTCAACATGAAATCATACACATAACACAAAACTGAAAAAGATGCATAACAAAGAAATAGAACAACTGTAAACATACCATTTAACAAAGGTAAACAGTAAACATCACAACACCATGAAAATTGAGTCAAAGCTTCATATATTAACTCAAAGGCTCCAGTACATGGATTATTTTCTACAACTCTCTGCTACAACTCTACAACTTATGAATTCTGAATAATAATAATAATACCATTATACAAGGGTGAGGGTGTCTAAATTCGTTTTCCCTCCTATCTTCTAAAATTGTCTAATCTAACACTCATATCTACCTACTTTACATTAACAGAATTAAATGCATTAATACATCTCGAAGATGAGAGTAATCTCTCCATATCTATTCATATCTCCAAGACATAAATGCAAGTACGCCTCTCCTAGCTTATTACATTAATGATTTAGATTCAAAATTTAAAATGTTGTTCATAAAAACGTGCTCCTTTTTCCCATTTGCACGTTACCATATGTGCGTCCAACTCTCTCTTGCGTTTACATTGATCGCTTGGTTGGCTGCTTATGATGCTCCTGCATCATACTCCCTTGCTTGAAAATTTTCTTGAACTCCTATTCATGAGCTCCTACACAGTCTGTCCATGATTTTGAATTGTTGCTTCATCCTCCCAACTGGCATCTTCAACTGGATGTCCCTTCCATTTGACCAAGTATTCAAAATACTCATTTATCCTGGTCTTTTTCCTAATCCTCTTGTCAATTATGCTTTCCATCTATGGCTCTATAGCTACAAGCTTTTTTTTTGCCCATTGAATTTCTTTCTGTTCCTCCTTTATTCTTTCTTCTTAAGCTCTGTAAGGGTACAAATCTGCAACATTGAATATCGGTGAGATTTTGACCCCATCGGGTAAATCAATCTCATATGTGTGTGCCCCAAATTTACTTATGACCTTGCACGATCCAATCTTTTTCATCTTCAACTTATTATGCGTTCCCCTCGGGAACCTTTCCTTCCTCAAATGTGAAAGAACCAGATCACCAACTTCAAATTGAATTTCTCGCCTATGTTGATCTGTTCTTCGCTTGTATTCTTGACTTGAACTCTACAATCACTCCTTAACTCGGCTGTGAAGCTCCTTCATTCCTTCTCCAAAGTCCTATGCACTAGCACTCATGAATCCATTTTTTTTCTGAATCTTTCAATTCATAAGTTCCTCTTGGTTGCATTCCATATACAATTTGGAATGGACTCTGCCCTGTGCTTCTATTAAGTGAATCATTGTAAGCAAATTCCGCCTGTGGCAGAATGTGATCCCATTGACTGTGGTGTTCAGTCACTAGGATTATTAGAAAATATCCCAAGCTCATGTTCATGACTTTTGTCTGTCCATCCGTCTGAGGATGATATGTTGAACTAAAAGAAAAACTTGTCCCTAAATTATTCCATAAGGTCCTCTAGAAATGCCCCATGAACTTGGTATCCTGATCAGACATGATACTCTTTGGAAATCCATGAAGTCTGACGACTTCCTTGAAAAACAGGTTCGCAATGTGAGTTGCATCACTGGTTTTCTGGTATGGTATGAAATGTGCCATCTTTGAAAATCTGTCAACTACCACAAATATCGAATCACATCCTCTTTGTGTTCTTGGCAGTCCCAATATGAAATCCATGCTCAGTGCGTCCCACGACCTTTCAGGTATGGGTAATGGTTGGTATAATCCTGTGTTCTGCCTTTTCCATTTCGTGTGCTGACAAATTTTGCACCTGTCCACAAATTTCTTGACATCTGTCCTCATCCCTAGCCAAAACTATGAGCCATTCAACTTTGAGAACATTTTATCATGACCGAAATGTCCGACCAATCCTCCATTGTGTTTTTCCTTCAGCAAATTCTCCCTCATGGAGCATTTTGAAATACATAGCTAATTTCCCTTGAACAATAATCCATCATGGATCATGTATTCATTCCATTGGCGTCTATCCCTGAGAAATGGATTCTCAGATGCCTCATATGCCTCTTTAAAATCTGGGTCATCCCTGTACATTTCTTTGAGGTTATCAAAACCCAAATTCTTGACTCTGAATCCCTGCATAAGCAAACATTTCCTTCTCAAAGCATCAACAACTTTGTTAGCAGTTCCAGAAATATGCTTAATCACAAAAGTAAAATTTTGCATGTATTCAACCCATTTAGCATGTTTTTGGTTCAACTTCTCCTATTGAGTCACAAATTGCAAAGCGTGATTGTCGATGTATGAAACAAACTCTTTGGGAACCAAATAATGTCTCCATTTCTTCAGTTCTTGTATGTCTGCATAGAATTCTTTGTCATGCATGGAGTACTTAATTTTCGCTTCATTCAGTTTTTCGTTGAAGTATGAAATCGGCCTATCGTCTTGGCTTAAGACCACCCCAATTGAAAATCCACTCGAGTCACACCTGACCTGGAATGTTTTGCTAAAATCTGGCAAAACCAGAATTGGTTGCTTAGTGATCTTCTTCTTCAGCAGGTTGAAACTCTTCTCTGCTTCCTCCATTCACTAAAAAAATTTATGTCTTTTCTTCACTGTATCCATCATTGGTGCACTAATTCCACTAAAGTTTCAAATGAATTTCCTGTAGAATCTAGCCAAACCATGGAAGCTTCAAACTTCAAACATGCTCTTCGGCGACGACCAATTCTTAATCGTCTCTATCTTTTCTGGATCCACTTTTAGTTCATTTGCAGAGATAACAAAACCCAAACAAATGAGCTCTATCCTCATAAATGATGATTTCTTCATATTAATCAGCACTTTCTCCTGTTGTAATCTCCTCATCACTGCAACTAGATGTTTTAAGTGTTCTACTTTTGTCCTGCTGAAAATCAATATATCGTCAAGATATACAATGATGAATTTCCCTATGAAATCCTTCAGGACTTCATTCATCAACCTCATGAAAGTAATAGGGGCATTCGTTAAACCAAATGGCATGACAAGCCATTCATACCACCCCTAATTCATCTTGAATGTTGTCTTCCATTCATCACCTTCTCTCTTTCGAATCTGATGGTATCTGCTTTTCAAATCAATCTTTGAAAAAAACTTCGCTCCACTCAAGCAATCCATCAAGTCATCCATCCTTGGTAATGGAAATTTGTATCTGATGATAATATTATTGATTGCCCTTGAGTCTGTACACATTCTCCAGCCTCCATCTTTCTTTGGGCTGAGCATTGTTGGAACAACGCGTGGACTCAATATTTCTCGAATCAATCCTTTGTCCATTAAGTTCTAGCCCTACCTATTAACTTCTTCATTTTCCTGCGACGTCAACCGATATGTTGCTTTGTTTGGAAAACTAGCTCCAGGTATAAGGTCGATATGATGAATTATACTCCTGATAGGTGGAAACGAACAAGGTAGTTCGTCCACCACTATATCAACAAACTCTTCCAGCAACTCCTAGATTTCTTCTGGTAGATCATCTATTCTCGTACTGATCAAAACAATTTTGGGTTTCATGACTACAATAAATTGTGTGTCTTCCTTCTTCTTAACCTCATCAAGAATTTCTTTCCCACTCATGAGAAGTACAATGTTGCTCGTCTTATTTTTCACCTCTTTATATTTAATTAGCAACAACATGTGAGTTCTACCATTTTTCTCCAGGGTGTACGTGTTCTTTCTCCCATCATAAACTGTGTTTCTGTCATATTTCCACGGTCTACCCAGCAATAGATGACAAACATCCATGGGAATGACATCACATAATATTTCATCTTTATATCCTCCTATCTTAAATTCAACTAAACATTGTTTAGTGACATTTACTTGATGTCCTTTTTGTAGCCATGAAACTCTATATGGGCTTGGATGTACAACAGTCTCCAGCTCCATCTTTTCTACCATCTCTGTAGATACAAGATTGTCTGTGCTACCGCTGTCCACTGTGACCTTGCATACTATGTCTTTGGTTTTGCAAGCAGTCTGAAATAGACTGTTTCTTTGGGTTGGGTTCTCTACCTCCTTCTCCGGCTTCAAGATAACTTTCCTCATCATCAAGGATCTTCTTCTCTCAGCGTCTTCTGCCTCAACATTCCATCCTTGAGCTTCGACAATGTGAGTTTCACCACCATATTTCTTCCTATCTGGACACTCATAGGATTTATGTTCAATTTTTCAACAGACAAAGAATTTCACTTCACCTCCTCTGCCTCTTCCTCGTCCTCTAGCTCGAGGAAAAGTATTTCTATCAGCATACTGCCTTCCTTGTGAGCTTACTCCCCTCTCAGGTTGAGTTTGAGGTTTCTTCCCCTCTTCTTTAGGTTTCTGAGTCCTATCTTGGGAAATTGTTTTGCCTCTTGCTTGACTTCTACCTCAGCCTCTTTGTCCTTGTTTTCGGCTCAACTTCTCTTCAGCTTTTAGAGCTATCTGATAAGCATCTTCCACATTTCAAATGGTCATCATGCTCATCTTGTCTTGGATGTTATATCATATACCATTCATGTACCTGGCAACTTTCTCATCATCGCTCTCCCGATGACCTGCTCTGATGTTTATCCTGTAGAATTCTTCAGTGTATTCCTTCACTGACATCAGCTTCTATCTTAAATTCTGCATCCTCCAAAATAGAGTGATTTGATAATCTTTGGGTATAAATTTGGCCTTCATCTTTGCAACCATTCTATCCCAACTTTTGATTTTCTGCTTACCCTTGCAGCATCTGTCAGCCAGCAGTTCATCCCACCATAGTGTTGCATGCCCTTTAAGTCTAGTGACAACATGTTTGACTTTCTTATCTTCCTCGACATCCTCATAGTCGAAGTATTTGTCTAGAGCTCTAATCCAGTCTAGAAGTTCTTCAACGTCCAAGTTTTCTTCGTACACTGGAATGTCCATTTTTTCTCTGGCACCTATCCTTGCACCAACCTTGAATAGGCGTTTGTCTGTAGTATCTTTGACTGGGACTTCTTCTCCTTCGTTTCCATCTTCATTTTCACTTTCAGCCTCGTTGATATCTCTAGCATCGACTGTGTGCCTCTGTGTTATCTCCATAGCATCAAGTCTGGCACGTAACTCACACATTTCTCTTTCCACTATTGGATCAAGCATTGGCCTATCTCTTCTTCTTGGTGGCATGGATAAAAAAACTTCTCTTTTCTCTTTGCTACNGACTGTGTGCCTCTGTGTTATCTCCATAGCATCAAGTCTGGCACGTAACTCACACATTTCTCTTTCCACTATTGGATCAAGCATTGGCCTATCTCTTCTTCTTGGTGGCATGGATAAAAAAACTTCTCTTTTCTCTTTGCTACATAAAGCAAAGAGTTTGTTCTAAGATCTGATACCACACTGATGCACACCCCCTACCCTCGGGCCGAGATCTACACAGGATCTTCACTAAAACCACGCCAAGGGTTAATCGAACCCTTTGTCTAGGCCATAAAAGACTTCGGGTTTCAGGAATTGGAGAGTCTTGATGTATTTTCACGGCTCTTGACAATTGTTGAAATACAGATCATCAACGAGGGTTGACCGCTCCAACGCGCACCACCTGTTGCCACGAAATTCGGCTTTTTGGGACTTGAGCGAATGACCCAACGATCATTCCTCTTAACTTATGATTCCCCGAATTCCAAAATTCTGGAATGTCGAAATGGGCTCAATGTCCCATGAAATGCGAGATCAATGGCCTTTCGGGAATTTCGCCGAAGCTTGATCCCTCCTTTAACTTTCGTCGCGTGTACCTTCTAACCAAGGCTTGGGGCCCACCTTTTCGGTGTTTCTCTCTTCATGATTTCAAGAGTCACATTGATCATGCAACTCTACCTCTTGAGTCCTGAAACTCGATCAGTGCCCCACGGCTATCGTCCCTCAACTTTTCGGGAATTCCTCCTTTCCCTCTTCGGGATTTCGCGAACCGGGAGTTTGAGACTCTCGATTCCAAATTCGTTGCCTCTTCTACTTACCGAACTCCAAAAAGATGAAATACTAAAATTCCACTCCAAATATACTTAGTGTTTCGTGACTTCAGTGTTTTCAGTGTAAAGCACCCGACCCCTTGTCGTCAGGGTTCCTGAAATGTCGAACCCTGAAGTGTCGAAATGTTGATGCCTCTCACCAAAGGCACGTCACGCTTCGTGACTTCAGGATTTTCAATGCCAAGGGTCCCGATTCTCTGTCGTCGGGATTTTCGGTATGCCGAACCCCAAATTACCGAAACTCCGAAATTCCACTGCTGATAATCCCTTTTGCAAACCGGGAGTTTGAGTGACCAAGGGTTTTGGGTTTCACTCTGAACTTGTGAGTCCCAAATTCCTGAAATGATCTGACGACTTAGACAGACCACGATCAATGGTATGCATTGATTCTTGATGTCAGGATGGCGGATTCGCCCAACTCCTAACCACCTCGCAGCTACTCTGGATCCGACTGTCCACACGACTTCGCGAGTTCTCCACGGAGAATTCTGACCACCAGATGCACTCCTCAATGACTCCTGTCCAAATGACTCGGTGTTCTCCCTCCTGAACTTAACTTCTATGAAATGCTTTCGGCCTCCATCTCCCTTTGAGCACTTCAAACGCTAAAATCCCTCCTGAGATTTTACCTGTAGACTCAAGCTTCCTCAAATGGATCTCTTCTTGCACTCCTTGCAGCAAACCTTCAAATAACCTCTGGTTATTTGAATCTACAACCCTGTGCACTCCTTGCAACAGTGGTCCTCCAACCTTCCTTCTGGATTTATAAAATCCAAGGCCTCAACTAGCCTACGCACACCTTGCACGAATCTGTGTTTTACCTGCACTTCAGTTGGTATGAGAACAATGGTATCTCTCCTGAGCTTTCTAAGATAAAACTTAGACCCTCGTCAACACACACCTTGCAGATGTTCACTACACTCCTTGCAGGAATTCTCAAGAAAAGAAACAATTGAAACTCATTCTTCTCCCCTCTCAGACTTCATACATTCAACATGAAATCATACACATAACACAACACTGAAACAGATGCATAACAGAGAAATAGAACAACTGTAAACATACCATTTAACAAAGGTAAACAGTAAACATCACAACACCATAAAAATTGAGTCAAAGATTCATATATTAACTCAAATGCTCCAGCTCTCTACTACAGCTCTACAACTTATGAATTATGAATAATAATAATAATACCATTATACAAGGGTGAGGGTGTCTATATTCGTTTTCCCTCCTATCTTCTAAAACTATCTAATCTAACACTCATATCTACCTACTTTTCATTAACAAACTTAAATGCCTTAATACATCCGGCAGATGAGAGTAATCTCTCCAGATCTATTCATATCTCCGAGACATAAATGCAAGTACGCCTCTCCTAACTTATTACATTAATGCTTCAGATTCAAAATTTAAAACGTTGTTCATAAAAATGTGATCCTTTTTCCCATTTGCATGTTTCCATCTGCACGTCCAGTTGTCTCTTGTGTTTACGTTGATCGCTTGGCTGGCTAGTTACGATGTTCCTGCATCACTTAGTTTGAGATATCCACGATGTTGTGAGGGCAGTCAGTGATAGTTTTTCATGATGATTCTAAGGGGCATGCAATAAGGTAGGGTCCTTATTCCTTAGAGGCCCTTAGTCTCCCACAAGATCACCTGACGGAGTATTGACTCTAGGGGTTTGACATCGACCAAATTCAACCAAGAGGCGAGTGACACCCTTGGAGCACGTAGTGCATCTTGAAGGGAACATCGTGCAAATGAAACGGAAATAGGTGAGTGGCACCCTTGGAGCACGTAGTGCGTCCTGAAGGGCATGTCGCTATTTTAACTAAAGTAAGTTAATAACCCTAGAGCCTAGAAAAATATGCCTCCTTAGGACTCGTTCGATCTTAAAATGAATGATGGTATGAGTAAAGTTTAATGACTAATTTTCCCTTATTAACTGTCGCCAAGCCTAGTGAATTTAAAACCTAGGTCTAAGTAGAACCTCTGAACAAAAAAAAAAACAACTAATTAGACATATAACAAGAAGGGGTAAAGAAAATTCAAGCTTTATTAATTAAAGTAAATTTTTTAATGAAGGTTCAATTATTAAAAGAGGGTAAATGGTTGTTTGTCTAAACTTGGTAATTCTGAACTTGGTTAAAAGGGGGTGGGGGGGGGGACTTAAAGAAAAAGGGAAAATTAAGGAAAGGGGAAAACTTAAAGAAAAGGGGAAACTTAAAGAAAAAGGGGAATGTCTAACTTAGTAAGGAATCTAGCCTTTGGAACTTTCTATTTATGAACTCAACTAAAATTTAAGTAAGGGGTAATCCATTTAAGAATTGTAAGGGAATAATGGGACACCGATGAGTGTTTTTAGGAACATGTTTAGGTGGGTGAGGGAAATAGACAAATTTAATTAATTAATAAATTGATTTTCTAGTGCAACTAGGGGATCGGGCGACATGTGTATGGGGGAGGTTTTTCCTAATTAAATATTTGAAAAAGGAATCCAATGAGGGTTTGGGAAACTAATCACTTGAAAAATCTATAAAAAGGATGGCGAGGGAGTAGTATCATCACATCTGGTATGCGTAAGGTTACACTGCCGGAATTTTATCTTAACTTAACTTTTCTTGTGGGAGTTGGGGATACCCATCTCGGACAACGAGTGGTAGCTCGACCTTGTGGGGTGAGCTGGGAAGCTATCATTCTCTAGTATTGTGTGCATGGCCCCTTTGCGACTCACGGGGCTAAGGGGGAAGTAGAGTACCCCTAGAGTTGGATGGGAGGTATCGGTGAGGTCTCAGTGGTTGGCAAGTCGGAGCGGGATGGAGCGCGATCGCGAGACAGCAGCAGCGAAACCTTCGCCTTCACTTAAGGTACACATATCTAAAATTTCACAATTTTAAATAGTTAAACTTGTATGTGAATTTATAGTTATATGGAATGTGGTAATGGATTTTTGGATTTATTGGTGTAATTTGGGTTCCTCGCTCTTTTATTTTGTTACTGACCATTTCCCTGTTAGATTGCGTCCACCTTTAAATCTCCTAAAGGCCCCATTGATTTTACTCGGCGCCTTGATTTTTCTCTGCGCCCTATTGTCTCTACCTATTGTTTTTTTATCTCTGCGTTGGGTGGTTAACTTTGTCCATAACTAGTCTTGTTGTTCCCAGCACCCCTAGTGGGTTCTTCACCACGTTTATTGACTCTCTACGAGTTAATAAAAAAAAAAAAAAAAAAATCCGAGCATCCTTCGTTTGATTTTGGGTGTGATTAATGTCCTTGCAGGTTGGGTGTGAAGTTCTAGCCCCGTGCTCACAATTTTTTGTGTAATTCGCTTCAGCCATTTTCTCCCCTTACACAGTGTTTTACCATCGTTTGCTCTTGAAACTCAGCGATTTCCTGCATTGGTACATCGATTCTTCTTCTTGGTACCTCTGCATTTTGTTTCTAGCTCATCGACTGTCCCCTTTCCCATCGTATTTGTTAATTACCCTCTGCAATCTGCCAGGAGAATTCATTTGTATTCATTCATCCGAGTTGTTGTGATGTGTCTATGCTTTTAGTTACCATGGCTTCATATTTTGAAAGAATTTTTACACTTGAATGGCCTATGCCTCAGACTTGTTTTATCTATGCCTTTCCGTTCCTTTTTCCAGCAAAGGTCAATCCCAAGTTGAGTTTCCCTGTGCTGTGTTGCTAGATGGAAAGTGATAGAGATTACCCTCCCTTGGCCACTTGGATCTTGTGAGTAGAGTTCCTTCAACCAGCTGCAATCTAGGACGTTTCCCGAATCAGTATTTTGTTGAGCCAACCTGTAATATTCTGATTTTTTTTAGCGCCAGGTTCAGTTGTAGAGTGTTGACTCGTGGCTGGTTGACCTGTGGCTTCTTTCTTCGGCCCTCGGTGCTTGGTCTGGGGTAATTCAAACGTTGTCTTGGTGTTGATCTTAGGTCGCGCAGTGCATGGGACTGGCATACCTCTTGGTTCCTTCCTCCCCGTAGCTTGTGATAAATTGTGAAGGACAGAGAAATGCAGAGAGAAAAGAATAGTATATTCAAATGTATGAAGAAGTACAGAATAGAACAGAAGAGATTAAGTTGTGTCTTACAATGTAAGATGGTTGAGCTATATATTCTCAAACAAGACGAAAATAGAAAGTACAACTGTCCAGTACAGCTGGCAGTGTACGATCATACTGTTGAGGGTACAATATATTTAACA
>SNQJ01S0000255.1:442252-469679 GCA_010110895.2 Picea sitchensis
TTGGCCATAGCAGCCCAACACAAATGGCAAGTATACCAGATGGATGTCAAGTCAGCATTCCTGAATGGTCTTTTAGAAGAAGAAGTTTATGTCGATCAACCACCTAGATTTGAAGTCCAAGAGCAGCCAGCCAAAGTATATCGATTGAAGAAAGCCTTGTATGGCTTAAAGCAAGCTCCAAGAGCTTGGTACAATAGAATTGACACTTATCTGATCAAAAGTGGTTTCAGCAGAAGCCAAAATGAACCAACTCTTTACACCAAAACAGATCAATATGGTAAAATTTTGATTGTATGTTTATATGTTGATGACATGATCTATACGAGAAATCTTGAGTTAACAAATTTGCCATTCAATCTGAGTTTGAGATGACAGATCTTGGCATAATGAAATATTTTTTAGGGATTGAGGTTGATCAATCAACCAAAGGCATTTTTGTCTGTCAACAAAAGTATGCAGTAGACATCCTCAAAAGATTTCGCATGGAAGAATGCAATACAACAGAAACCCCCATACCACTAGGCACAAAATTGAGCAAGAAAGATGAAGGCCCTAAAATGGACTCTACCCTGTACAAAAGTTTAGTAGGGAGTTTGTTGTATCTTACAACTAGGCCTGACATTATGTATGCAACCAGCCTTGTTTCCAGATTCATGGAATACCCCAAGGATTCTCATTGGAAAATGGTGAAACGAATTCTGAGATATGTTGTAGGAACTCTCAATTTCGGCTTATGGTACACTAAATCTGATAGTAATAAACTTTTTGGTTACACAGACAGTGATTTTGCAGGTAGCCTAGATGACAGGAAAAACACATCTGGACATGTTTTTCAACTGGGCACGAACCTAATCTCATGGGCATCAAAGAAGCAACCAATTGTTTCAATATCTTCTGCAGAGACAGAGTATGTCGCTGCTACCTCAGCTTCTTGTCAAGCTGTGTGGTTGAGAAGAATATTGAAAGATATGTCACATACAGAAAATGATCCAACTCCTATTTTTTGTGATAATACTTCAGCAATTGCTTTATCCAAAAATCATGTGTTTCACAAGAAAAACAAACACATTGACACTCGTTTTCATTTCATATGCGAGCTAGTCAATAATCGTGATATTGCACTACAATTATGTGGTTCTCGAGATCAGCTTGCTGATATCTTTACAAAGCCACTAGGAAAATCTGTTTTTGATTTTCAAAGACAACACTTAGGCATAATCAGTGCTGATGTTTGTAACCGTTGAGTTTAAGAGGGAGTGTTAAATATAATGTAACCTCAACACGCTGACTGTACACTGCCAGCTGTACTTTCTATTCTTGTTTTGCTTGAGCCTATTTAGCTCAGCTATTTCCCTTTGCATAGTACTTACTACTTCATAACTTTTTCATGTACTCCTTTTGTACTCTTCTTCTTATATTCTAATATACTGTTTTCTGTTCTATTCTTTCTCTACATTTCTTGCTTCACAATTTATCAAATTAGCCTACTACCCCTACTCAATTAGCCTACTACTCCGCGATCACGAACAGCTCTAACCCNCTGCTACCTCAACTTCCTGTCAAGCTGTGTGGCTGAGAAGAATATTGAAAGATATGTCACATACAGAAAAGGATCCAACTCCTATTTTCTGTGACAATACATCAACAATTGCTTTATCCAAAAATCATGTGTTTCACAAGAAATGTAAACACATTGACACTCGTTTTCATTTCATACGCGACCTAGTCAATAATGGGGATATTGCACTACAATTCTGTGGTTCTCGAGATCAACTTGCTGATATCTTTACAAAGCCACTGAGAAAATCCGTTTTTGATTTTCAGAGACAACACTTAGGCATAATCAGTGCTGATGTTTGTAACTGTTGAGTTTAAGAGGGTGTGTTAAATATAATGTAACCTCAACAGTCTGACTGTACACTGCCAGCTGTCCTGGCCAGCTGTACTTACTATTCTTGTTTTGCTTGATCCTATTTAGTTCATCCATCTCCCATTGCATTGTACTTTTTACTTCTTCAGTACTTCTTCAGACTTACTTCTCTTCTTCATACATTTCAATATAATGTTCTATTCTTTTCTCTCTGCATTTCTTTTTGCTTCACAATTTATCAATTTCTACTGCTTTGTCTTTAGTCTCGGTAGCTTCCTTTGGTTTCCCCATGGCCTTTATCCACTTTGGATGCAATTCTGGATGATGTTTCAGACACTTCTCTTTTGTGTGTCCATCTACATCACAATGTTTACAATGCCTATTAGGATCCCTCCTTTTATTAGTTGTGGTTTCCATCTTCTTTTCTCTTGTCTTGCTAGTTTCTTCTTGGCCCATGTGCACTTGTCTTTTCCTGGAGTCCAAATTAATGTAGGGAGCCTTCTTTCTAGCCTTGTTTATGATTTTCACACCATGAAGTTGCAATTGTCTTCATATTTGGCTGAAAAAGTCCTCCTAGGTACTTCATCACCCTTCATGGCTCTTCCAAAGAGATTCTTAACCAAAGGCCTGCGTCTTGAAATCAAAAGTATATTCTTGCACTCCTTGTCTTTATTCTTGTTGAAGGTACTACCACTTCATGAGTTGATCCTCTTCATAACCTATGGGGTAGAAGTATGACTTTATTAATGCCTTGAATTCCTCCCATTTCATCCCCATGAGATTCTTTCCTATCCTCGGGCCATCCACATAACTAGCCCACCATCGCAAAGCATGTCCAATCATTTTTAAGAAAGCACAGGATTTCTACTGTGTTTCTTGTATTTGATAAAGACCAAAGTAAACTTCTAATAGTTTTAACCAAATATCTAAGGCTTCAACATTATTTTTTCCATCAAACATGGGTATTTCAGGATTTTCTTCAACTTTGAAAGGAATACTGAAATATGAAGAAAATTTGTTGTCATTGCCCGAGTTTCCAAGTGTCTCACCCTTGGGACCTTCTGGGAAAACCTTGTATTCTTTGTGTTCAGTCTCTGTTTTGTGTGATTCCTTACCCTTCATCACTAGTAGTTGTGTCACTAACTTTGTCAATGTAGTAATGCCTTTCTCTAGTCGAGCCAATTTGACCTCTAGTTCTTCCCTGTCATCTTCTTCATGATGATTTCCCACCATTGATGGTCCTTTGCTTCTATGTAGGCCTTGTTATTGCACAATGTGTACTTTCCCAAAAGCCAAAGGCAAGTGAACAATAAAATGGCGTAACATGAGGCTATCCTATCAGTGTCACCTAAATAAGACACCTCTTTCTCTTTAGGGGTGGTAGCCTAGAGGAGACGTCCCCGATGACCTGGGGGTTTGAGAAGGAAAAGGTAATAGTATCAAGAAAGTTCTTCCTCTCTCACAAGTCACATTGATCAGAAAGTCCCAAAGGCTTTAATAAGATGAAGAAAATATTTGCTCAAGTGTACTTGCCCAGAATAAGACAACCAAAAAACACTATTTGCAAGTACCAATTGATATTAGTGCTTCATAAAACCTTGGACTTTGAATAAAAGCAATAAGCTGATACAAAAGATCAAGCAACATAAGTTTATAACAAAATTGTATATATAATGATATCTTTACGATTATGCCTTAAACAAGCTTCAATAATGACCAAAATGATAACCTAAAATTGGCAATATGCTAGTATTTGTCTGAAGCAAAGAAGGCAATGTAAAATCATCTCTAATAGTTGATTTTAGAAGATTTTACTACTGTCATATATCGCTGTAGGTCTATTTTGTAACAACAACAAGATAATTAGTATGTTAGTCTAATCTAATGTTAGGAATGGTTAGCAAAGACCTTGAAGTAGATGGTTTAAACTTTAAAGGTTGTATTCATCAATCAATCAAATGTAAGGTATGAACTAGTGCCTTTAGAGTAAATGGAGTCACTTTTGCAGTAGCAATATTATGGAAAACAAATGATAATAAGTGAACTAAAGACAATAGGGAGGATGTTTGAGGTGTTAGTAATCTAAGGCGTCAATCATCCAAAACCCTGGAAGGAAAACGACTACTAGGAAGTTGGTAACCCTAGGCCCTAGCGGTTTCCTTCTTCTTTAGGCCTAGCTTGTATTAAATAAAAGCTTAATGAAGAAAAAGTAATACAGTGCTACTAAGGTAGGGCTCTAGCATATTCTTCAATGAAGGTGTCTTCTAGCAAAATCAAGTAGGTGGATAGCTATTGAGAGAAGGAAAATAACATGTTCTTTTCTCCTAGGGTTTCACACTAGAAATTTTATAATCTCAAAAATGAAAAGTAAAATATACCGTAACCATTCAAGGAAATAAACACTGCAGATTTTCACTTACATTCACGAAGAATAATATAGTCACAAGACCTAGTTGAAGACTTTCCACCATGAAAATGCAAAAAATCACTAATAAAAGCTCCCTCCAAGAGTTGCGCACCACTTAGTTCATCCAATAAGCCTTAAAAGAAGTCGAATTTCAGACCTCACACTTGTGTGAGTGAAAGATGTTGAATAAAAGTGAGAGTTTGATCTCTTATTTATACAATACAAATGCCCTTTAATTACATTTTAGGTAAAAAAAAAAAAAGGCCGACATGGCCTGTTTACATGAAAAATCCAGTTTTACATAAAATTGTTATATAAAACCCTAAATTCATCTTTTTAGGGTGACGTTAGCCTCCCTCCTAGAACTCTAGGCCTCGAAAGTGAAACGTTGGGGCTCAAAAACCCTCAGGACTGCCACACGTGCCAACCAACGTCGTCCTCATGCCAGATACCTCAATTGGATGACATCAAGGCTCTGAATGATGACATTAGGGGCTTGCAAGGGCCAACATCATGGTGGGAGGGAAAGACCCCAGTGGGTCTAGGCCTGCCAAGGTGCCTCTGGTGGAACGTCCTCCTTTCTCTCTGGTGCAAGCCTCCAATATCTCTTTGCCCTTGGCTGGGGTTTCAACATCCATCTGGTGGGCCATTAGTCCTATGGACATTCGAGGTAATCATCTCCCCATATGTACCTGTTTGTTGGCCATGGTCCTGCAACGACAACAAGTACTCCTTCCATGGGCTCATAGGTCACAGGGATCATAGCAATGTCATTCAAATCTAATAACCAGGTTACCCAAACCTGTGCATAAAACCCCCCTTTTCCCAGACAAGTTCTCAAAGACGTTATGTTATTCTACAAGTCAGGTTTGGAGATGGTTTTAGGATGTCATATAGGGCTAATTTTCCTTAGGCGTTGGGTGTTTCCAGGTGAATACTAATCTAGGTCATGTAAATGCATGAGACGGTGTGGGGGATGTTTTGGCAAGGGGTGCAGTGATAACAGGGAAATGCACGTCTTACATATCGATGCCTCTGTAGAGGATGAGTTGCACCTTATCATGGATGCAATTGTTTCCTATCCCATTCAATACCTTTTTACTCTTTGTTTTATTGATTTTTCTTTCAAGGGAATAACTAGGGGACACTGCCCTGGCGTGGTGACCAATGGTGACAGCGTTACCCAGAAGGATTTCACGAAGATGAGAAGGTTGGCTCATGATAAGACCCCCTTTCTCTTGGCTATTCCACCAAGAGCCACTACCCTAGCGTGGTGACCATATGAATAGCTGTATCATACCACTACATGCCCATGAACCTAATACGCTAGATCATGATGAGACCCCCTATCGACCAACTAGGATTTGAGTTTTATTATATTTTATGGGTCCCCCTCATTTCTTGCTGAGAATCCTTTTATTGCTTTCTCGGGGATCCCTAGGCGAAGCATCTCAAGTTATGATCTTTGGATTTTAACTTTTTAAAGCTAATTTTACCTTGTTGGTCTTTAGCCCCTTCTTCCCACAATCCAATCGACAACCCTTGCTAGCTTGGCAAACCGAATGCCTGAACCAATGTAGGGGATAGATGAGAGGGAAGATGATGAAAAGTGATAAGTATGGAAGGAATGGACAATGACCTTTCCTAAGCCCACCTAGTGGCAACTCACTCCTAAGGGAACCAACTTGCTAGGGCATTCTATCATCCCCCCCAGGTATGGACAATTCTATAGAAATAATGTCCAAGAAAACGTCATGAATAAAAAGAGAATTAATTGCACATATTCAAATGGTTTGAGAATCAAAGTGACACATACCATGATACCTGGACTCATTACCTCATGGAGCAAGACCTAGTGCTACTTTAGAACTAGGACGATGGGATGGACGCTGCTACTGTTGACAGAATGGAGGAGATGAAGAAGAAAGGATGGGCCCGCTAGGGAGAGACTCAAGTCAATATGGCTCTTGGTACTCCATGTCTAGGACCTGTGGGCCTCGAGACATATTCTCTTTAGTTATCCCTAGGATAGGGGATAACAACCCTGGCAACAATGCTTCTGCATTGTTTCAATATTGGTTGTGGGTATTTACCATACATGTTTCCTCCAATCCTTCAGAACCTCCCTTGATCCATAACATCAGGGATACCATCGAATCCGTAAATGGAAAGCTCATAAGACAACTAACTCTTGAACATAGATTCCAAATTAGATAGTATTATCTGATGTATCTACCCTAAATTGACCCCACGTACCATTGGAAGATTCGAAGAAAGGGCTAGGTGGTGATAGAGGTGGGCATTAGAGAATTTAATCCAACGCTCTCCCTAAACACCTAAAATAGGTAAAGACCATTATACATATGGAATAATAAGAGAAGGAATGTATTGTCACCAAAGAAGATTCCTATGATGCTAGGTAATCGATTTAGAGCATGAGACTATTTAGTTAGAGACACACAACAATGGATATGCTTAGAGAATTGAATGAGCATTAATTCTTGCATTAGAACATGGTTCTCTCTAAAGATAATATTGAAGAGGGAATTTGTGCTCAGAGACTTGGTCCACAAGAAGAAAAATACCATCGCTTAGTCTCCCCTTGAGCTAGGGTTCACTTGAAAATTGTGGCCAAGAAGGGAAGATGCATGGGTCTATTTTCGACCTCAGGGTTTGGACACAATTCGTGGAAATCAAAATAAATACATGCGCATATCTCTCTTTCAAGATACGGATCACACACACTACGTGAGCAAGCCATGGATGGGGTTCACTCTAGAAATACTTTACTTAGAGAAGAAATATACACTGAACTACTACTTTCCCTTAACGATTATATATAATATTCACAACTGCAATTTAATGGATTACCATAAAATTTAATAGAATTACGCAAATGAATTTCAACTAGTCTATTACTTAGCACGTAGAGGAAGAAAAAACCATTATTATGTGTAGAGCATTTATTACAAATAGGTGGTGATCTATGAATGATAAAATATCCCATCCATTATTAATCACAAGGATACTCAAATTGTAGATAACCATGGCTTTGGGACACCTTTTCTCAGTGTGGACATGCTTCTCAACTCCTTCAAGATTTTTCTCCCGCTTCTCCTCTCATCTGTGGTTCCTCCTTTTCTCTACAACTTTCATTGTTTTAATGGGATGCCTTGGGAAGGAAAACCATCACAGTTGTTCGTTTCACCTTTCAATTATGCCATAAGACAAAATAAAAATAAATCAAATAAAATATGTTTATTTACAAACCTTAAAAATGTTTGTCAAATATCATTTTCAGACCAGAGAGAAGAAACTTTCCAATGCATATAATGATCAATTAAAAGGAGAATGAAAGGTGGAAGAATGTTATTTCACACAAAATCATCACATGGTGTCATAGTGGAAATAAAACCACATCATCTCCATCAAACCCTAGTAGATTATGTCATCATCAAAATCCCATCTTCCAAGGTGGAGAAAGTAGGGTCCAAGGTGCGGACAGGGTGCATATAATCTCTACATGGTGTCCAAGAAAAACCAGGTGCAACGTTCTCCATCAAGTTGATGAATACGGTTTGGTTGCATTGTCCAAAGTATAGGATTTATTCCCATATGTTTGCCATCATCAACATATCTGTTAATTGCAAGCCGATATGTCCATTGTCTAAGGTATAAAAGATGTGTGAGCCTATGTTTGAATATGTCAAGGCATCAAATGACCCAACGCTATGCATCACATGTGTGATATCTTAAAAATAAATGCACAACGTCCTGGGTGAAAGTAGGGGGCGTCCTTCAATAACCAAGTCAGACGCATCTAATTGAATCAAAGTTATTGAATCAGGTAAGATTGTTTTCATAAGGTATAAATATCCTTAGATCATATAAAGTAATCTATTGCTTAATATAGAAGCCACATAAACAATTCACATAAAGTATCCCCTTCAAACTTCACATTAGCTTAATACTTTATGTAAGTTGGAAAGTTTAAGAATATGAGGACCATCATCAGACCCTATTAGGTGTGACAACCAAAGTAGGAAAGTAAAGAACCAAATAGAGGGATACACCCTGACGAAAGTAGGAAAGAAAATAACCCTTCAAGAGTAGGTGTGATAGTAAAACATGATAAGATTCATGGCTTATGGAATCATTTGGTCCATTTCTATGAGTGCCTTTGTAGTGGGTGTTATCTCCCTTGAGTCATCCCTTTCTAGGCAGTGCATTTTTCCAAACCACTTATTCCCCCTTTTATCTTGTCCTTTCATTGATTTGAAAGTCCCCTTTATAATGTTTTAAGAATTAGCATTCATTGCTTTAGGACTGGGTAAAACGTGAAAGCGATAAATCTCAAGTAGGGATTATGGCTTTTAAATGTCCTTTCTATACGATTCCTAATTTCTTTTATAATATTCTTTCTTTATCATTTTTTTTACTAACAGTTACATCAACCTCGACATGCTATCCCTCTTCTCATGAGAGAATGAACTGTGACCCATTACTAAAGTTCAGTACACTGTGATAGGCTCCAGGATGGTAAGTGTTAATTATGGTGGGGAAACAAAACGTTACCCTTGTGAGGCCCTCCTAGTAATACCCCTTTTCCTTGGGGGTGACAACACGAGACTAGAGTACAAGTAATGGCCACCAAGGTGAAACAAGGAAACACACATGACTTCTTGAGCTTATGGTTCATTATCCAACTTCAACCAATGATCCTCATTAAGATGCCTAACATATTAGTTACTGCATTTCATATAAAAGAAGGACTAATGTACCTCATGATGATGTTGGACCACCATCTTCAAAATATTGTGTTGATTGGATGTCATGAGATTTGTTGATCAAGAGTGAAAGAGGCATCTTAGGGGGTTGTTAATCTTCCATGAGTGGACATGTTGATCATCATCATCATCAGTGATCATTGTCTTCATTGTGTGCCATGATACTTGATCTCCTCTAGTTACCCCTAGGCATGGGAGGGTAACATGAACAATACATCACCTTCCACTAAGTGATCTTTTAATGTATTTCTTAAATTGCTTTTATTATATTTGACTGTAATTTAGAAATTTCATGACCTTATATGATAATGATTCGACTTGTTTCTTCTCTTTTTTTCCCTCTTTCCCTTTTAATATAAATGTTTCTCTCATGATTTATGAATAATCACTTTGCAACTCATGTTACCTTGCTGAGGCTTTGTATTTGTTTTAGCACAAATTGACTAATCTAATACTTTTCCATCTGATGGTCATGATTTATGAAGGTCGATATGCACAAATTGACCAATCCAATACCCAAAGTATTTGAATTTCGTGGTCAATATTCTTTGATTTTATTTGACGGATCTAGTTTGATTTTCGGAAATCTTTTCATGAATGTTGCGCTACAACTTGAAAATTTTGGTGCCTTTTCTCAATATTTTATTTGTGGCTCTTTGTTGGCTATCAATATCTTTAAGGTCTTTTGATGAACGTGTTATCGATTTTGACCTCATAGTAATGTCTTGAAGAGTCATCACCTTCTTTTTATAGGGAAAAGTCACAAACTTTTTTTCCATGTTTAAAATGAAGGTTCCTATTTTTGTTAACTAGTGTAACCCGAGAATGATGTCAATCTCTTCTCGAAACATAGTTGTAACATTGAATTGAGATATGTATTCATAATCATCAATTGTTACTTGCAAGTCTTTAATTTAATATTGTCTCTTGCAAAAAATAATTGTCTTTTCACTTATGTTATGCTTCGAAATAAATAATTGTTTCGCCAAATCAATATTAATAGAATTCTCATCCCGGGTCATGCTGACGACGATGTTAACGTCTTTTTGTTGAATACTTCTCTTTAATGTAAATAACCCGAAACATGAAGTGCGACAACCTTCATAAGAAAATCTTCTTTTTTCCTTAGTAGACTCCATTTGCTTTTGTTAATAATTTATGATAAAATAATCTCTTTTATTACGAAGTTTATATAATCCTTCGACAATTTAAGTTGGATGTACCCGATCTATGGGTCTACAGGGGTGTGGGGGTGTATGGGGTTGGGTCTACGTGGTGTGTGTGAGGGTTTACGGGTGTGTGCCGGGGGGGGGTTGCTGGGAGGTTTTTATTTATTTATTTTCTATTTAAATCCTTTGTACTTCTTTGTGTTAATTTTTTTTTTCTTTTTTTTTTCTAATATACATATATATTTCTATTAAACGATTTATTTATTTTTTATTTTTATTTTAATTTTTTATTTTTTTATATGGTCAAAGGCTTGATTGGTGGTCAAAGACCAATTTTCTCAGAGAAACTCTGAAATGATGGGGTTGGCCAAACGCCGTATCAGGCAAGGTCTGATAAAGAGACTGGCCAAAGGCCGGGATCAGAAAAACCTAGCTTTGATACCAAATGAGACGAACAGAGTTCGCTCACACAAGAATTATCCAAAATACTTGGAATATAACATAATAATCCATGCAGGACTATAAATAATATATGAATAGATAAGATAAGATAGATGATATACAATTGAGAATGAGGGCTCGTTTATATACCCACGCAGGGGTGCCCTTCACCAATAGACATGTCCTTTCGTTATTAATAATTACTATTTATTAATTAATTATTATGTTATGAATATCTATTTATATGTATATTTATGTTAATAACAAGTTTCCAAATTCAGGGAATAGTTAGAGGAGATTGGAGACAAATTAGGTGAATATGAACTCGTGATGAAAACTCATAATGGTTTCACAAGGCCTTGGGGTTCCTTCATCCAAACTATTTGTGCAAGAAAAGAGAAACTCCAATTTGACAGTTTATGGTAATAATGTGTTCAAGAAGAAGCAAGAGCGGTCAGCAAAGAAGCCGTCCTATTAAGAGATGAAGATCAAGCCCTTGCTGCTCATGCTAAGGGTGGAAAGAAAAAGTCTCATTTTCAAAAGCAGGCCCACTTTCATAAGGAATCTCGCTCTCCAAAGAGATTCCATAAATATCATAAGGGTCAAAGAAAGAGATCAGATTCCTCCTCCTATCAATGTTACCATTGTGATAAGATGGGACACATTGCTAAGAATTGTCCTTCCAGAAAGGAAGAATACAAGAGAAGAAATAAAAAAGACATCATGCCCATGCAGGTGAAGATGATGAGCCACCCAAGAAGATAACTAAAGAAGAGATTGAAGATTATGTTTTGTTTTGCGCCCTCTCCGGATCTGTGACACATGGAGAGGATACTTGGCTGATAGATAGTGGTGCATCTAAGCAATATGACAGGTCAAGAAGATATTCTCTCTAGACTTATAGAAAAGAACTTCCCCAAAAAGTTTCACTTGTAGATGATTATTAGTACCCTATCAAAGGAATGGGATAAGCCACCTACAAACTTGATTCATGAACTCCAATGAGAATGACAGATGAAATCTATGTACCAGGTTTGACAAAGAAATTAACTTTCTATTTCAGCCCTAGATAAGAAAGGTTTCAGGGTTACATTCATGGATGGTGAAGTTCTTATGTGGACTAAAGGAAAAACTATAGAAGATTTAGTTGTTATTGGAACAAAAGAAGGTGGTTTGTACAAATTAAAAGGTCACTCATATGTAGCCTTGACTCACCCTATTGAAAGTCCTTGTGAACTCTGTTATAGAAGACTAACTCACATCAACTATAAAGCCTTACCATATGTAAGAAAGGTAGTTACAAATTTACCAAAATTAAAGGTTGATCATCAAGGTGTATGCAAGGTATGTGAACAAGGAAAGAACATAAAGAATCCTTTCCTAAAGAGAGACAATAAAGAAGAAGGAATCTTGGAACTTTTCCAATCAGATGTATGCGGTCCAATGCCATCAACCTCTCTAAGAGGGTATGTATACTATGTATCCTTTATTGATGATTACTCTCGTAATACTTGGGTTTATTTCTTGAAATGAAAATATTAAGTACTTGGAAAGTTCAAGGAATTCAAAGCCTTGGTAGAAAACCTCTCCAAAAGGAAAATCAAGATACTCAGATCAGATAATGGAGGAGAGTAGACTTCAAATGAATTCGTAAGATTTTGCAGAGATGTCCGGATTAAGAGGGAGCTGACCACTCCCTATAATCCTCAACAAAATTGTGTAGCAGAAACAAAGAATAGAACAATTATGTAAGAAATAAAGACTATGATTCAGATCAAGATCTTCCAATGCACTTATGGGATGAAGCAACAAGAACAGTTGTATATGTCCAAAAACGATTATCCCATAGTGCACTTGGATTCAAAACTCCCGAAGAAATGTTCACTGGAAAGAAGCTAGAAGTAAGCCATCTCAAAATATTTTGTTGTCCAGTATTTGTGCACATTCGAAAAGAAACGAGAACTAACTTGGATCCCTCAGGAAAGAAGGGAATATTTGTTGGATCCTGTGAGGTCTCTAAGGCCTTCAAAATTTACATAACAGGTTACCATCATATTGAAATCAACATAGATGTAACCTTTGATGAATATGAAAGACTCAAAATATCAAGGAAATGTTAGCATGAAGAAGTATATGAAGAAGAACCTATAGCTCCCATAGTTATAGAACCCAGGAAGGAAGTTACAGTTATCTCTTATGTTGAGATTCTAGAAGATCATGATATGATAGAATATCAAGAATTTCCTCCTATGATGATCTCTCACAAGAGAAATCTAGCTTTGGAAAGGGAACTTATACAAGATGAAAAGAAGTATGGTGCCCCAAAAGGAACCATGAGACAAAGGCAGAAACCTAAGCCATTATCCAGCTATATGGCCTTCATGTGTGATCTCGTAGAAAAAGAACCTACTTGCTTTGAAGAACTCGTCCGAAAGAAGGAATGAATGGATGCCATGATAAAAGAATACCAATCCATTATAGAGAATGATGTATGGGAAGTAGTTCCCAGACCACAGAAAAAAGATGCGGTATCTTCCAAGTGGATATACAAAATAAAACATGCAACAAATGAAAGTATTGAAATGCATAAGGAAAGATTTGTGGCTCGTGGATTTTCTCAGAAGGAAGATATTGACTATGAAGAAACATTTTCTCATGTAGCCATATACACTTCTATCAGAACCATCATAGCTCTTGCAGTCAAAACAAAGTGGAAGTTACACTATATGGATGTGAAAACAACCCTTTTAAATGGTTTTATTGAAGAAGAAGTGTATATAGAACAATCAAAAGGGTTTGAAGTTGAAGATAGAAAGACTTATGTCTGTAGGTTGAAGAAATCTATGTACAAGATGAAGCAATCTCCTAGATCTTGCTATGGAGGAATTGATAGTTTCTTGACGAGCTTGGGATTTACCAAAAGTAAAGTTGATCCTAACCTTTACTTCAAGGTTATGAATGTTGAGCTAGTAGTATTGCTACTATATGTGGATGAATTATTCTTAACAGGAGAAGAAACGTTCATCACAGATTGCAAGAAGAAGCTTGCTACAAAGTTTGAGATGAAATGCCTAGGCCCGATGCATGATTTCTTAGGTTTTGAAGTTTGGCAGAGCCCAGAGAAGATATTCCTTAACCAAGGGATGTATACAGTTTGGCAGAGCCCAGAGAAGATATTCCTTAACCAAGAGATTTGACATGTTGGAATGTAAATCCATGAACACATCCATGGAAACGAATTTGAAGCTCCTGGTTGATAGTTCGTCAAAGTTGGTTGCTGCTACTCTGTACAGACATATTTTTGGATCATTGATGTATCTAACGAATACTAGGCCAGACATATGCTTTGTTGTGAACACCTTGAGTCAATATCTGGTGGAACCCAGACGTGTTCACATTGTAGATGAAAAGCATGTGATGAGATACCTTAAGGGTACGTTGGATTATGGTCTTTCTTATACTAGAGATCATGACTTCACACTGTATGGTTATACTAATTCAGATTGGGTTGGAAGTGCTTCAGACAGAAAGAGCACTTCAATATGTTGTTTCAGTTTGGGGTCAACCACGACTTCATGGAAAAGCAGGAAGCAATGCATAATTTCTCTCAGTATGGCAGAAGAAGAGTACATTGCCGCATGTTTCCCTAGTTGTGAAGCTATATGGATTTGCAATTTGTTGAAGGGTCTGTTCGATCTGGATATGGAAGCCACTGTGATTCTATGTGATAACCAGAGTTGTATAAAGATGACGGAGAACCCAATGCTCCATGATAATTCGAAGCACATAGAGATTCGATATCACTACATTCGTGATATGGTGCAGAGGGGAGCTGTAAAGCTCCTATATGTTGGCACAGTGAGCAGGTTTCATATGTGTTGGCCAGGCCTCTGTCTCGTGTGAATCTTGAGTACTTCCGAGACAAGATTGGTGTAGTTCGAAAGGACCTCCCTCGAAAGGGGGAGTTATGTTGATGATACTGTGGTATCCTGACCAACAATGGGTAGTTGCGTTAGGATTTCATATCTTTGGGGATTTATCATCCCTGGGAAGATCCCAAAGGTCCAATAAGAATGGTCTATCAGACTAACTATGCATGTATATGCTAGCTATTGTCAGTAGTGGTAACTCCGTTAGGATTTTATATCTTACGAAATCTTATGATTCTTGGACATATCCCGAAGGTCCGATAAGGATGACCTGTCAAAGTACAACGTGGTAGCTTGTTAGGATTTTATATTGTAAGAAATATTATGATTCTTGGGAAGATCTCGAAGGTCCAGTAAGGACGGTCTGTCACAGTACCACAAACGTTGTTGTTGATATACCTGCCTCATTATGTTGCCACATGTTGTTGATGATATTGTCCCAGCTTTGTGCTATTGATGATGTTGTTCCATCCTTGTGTTGTTGCTCTAGCTTCGTGTTGTTGGTGATGTTGTTCCATTTTCATGCTATTGATGTTGATGTTTCAACTTCATGTTGGTTATGATGATGATGATGATGTTACTCTAGCTCCATGCTGTAAGCGATGATTATATTGATGATGAGAAAAAACTTTCGATGATTTATTGATGTGTCAGTCAATGTTCTAGATGTTGATGATGATGTTTCCCTCTCCTTCTCTTAATGATGCTATACTGAGTCATGCAATTAGAATACCCTTCTTGTTAAGGGGTGTGTTTAACTATTGTAACTTCGAAGAATATTATAATTGCGTTTGAGTTATTATTTAATAGATCAAATCCCCTTTTGCAGATTGATCAAGTCGGGTCTTGTATAAGATCAAATCCCCTTTTGTGGATTGGTCAAACTGCATTTGTATAGTGGTATTTGTAAATTCATCCCCTAGTAATTACAAAGTGGTTTTAACTACTTCTAGGAGAAGTCTGCCCCACCAAGTGAAGATACATAACCCTAACGCCTCCTCAACTTGTATTTATATGTGAGGATGGTTCCTTATTTGAACACAGTCACCCTCGCTCATCTAGTGTGCATATCTTGAAAGTAGTTGTAGTAGAAGGAGGAAGGAGAAGAGAGGTGCATGCTCAATCTTGGTTTATCTTTGGTATTTTGGTCTTAGCCTTGGCATTGTATTGGAAATCCATTTTTGCAAAAGTTTTTGTTGGGTTTTCTCGCGCATGATGTTTTCCCAAAACAAAATGTTTCATACCTTGTGATTGTGTTTCTTTCAGTGATCCTCTTTATGTTGTTGTTTTGGGAAGGCATTGGATTATCATGTAATTTGCAAATAACCTAATAACAACACTAAAACTTAACATGCCTTAGCTATGATTTTGTAAGCAACACTTAATAAAGTTGTTGGTTTCCATTGCTCGATCGTATCGCTAGCAACATTCTTCAAAATGATCTTGATCAACCCTTGATTAATGGATTCCAATAAACATCTTGAGGCAAATGCACTCGAAGCTAGGTGATTGAAATTGTCTCCAATAATATCCCGTAGAGTCCTTAATATCTCACTATGCATTCCATTGATCTATCGAGATTTACCATTATGCATAGAGTTAAGGGCTGCAAAAATTTATCCTTTATGAAATCCCTATCCAACCTGTCCAGGTCTACAAGAGGGATCTTGTGCAGGACCACCCTATAAGAAGCATTCATATGATCAACAACTACCTTTTTTAAGTTATAAGAAGAAAAATACTATGAAAATGATCACCAAGCATACCTCAGATATCAATTGGATCTTGCTCAAGAGAACCATCATTTATGCAATGACCAAGCACTTTGTGATCTACAAATATCCTTTTTGAGAATTCAAAGAAGAACTTGGAGCCCTCATACCCCTCTTGAATCCATTGTAGCCTCTTATGAATGATGACTCATCTACCAATATACTCCTCGTTTTTATGCACCACCAACTCCAAGTGTGCTACATCCTCTTACAGTAGATGTTATATAGGTCTTCCTCAAGGAAGATACAAACCTCTTCCAACCTCTCCCTGACATGTTAAAATTTCCCATATACACTTGGGAGCGATCACTGACCCTATCCATGAATGAATTTTATAGTTCTTTAAATAATTTCACCCCATCATAACATTCGACCCTTATCACCAATTAGATGTGGAACAAGGATCCAAATACAATGAACCAGAGCAAAGAAATTAGAAGAATCCAAATGAGAATTATTCAGAGAAAGATGGCCTCAAATTGAGTGGATAGATAGTCTTAAGCTATTGATCACTATCGATACATCAACATTAAATTTGATAATTAAAGTTGTTTTTTCCAGTGATATGATATCACTTTATTTGACATACTTTCTATATCAATATTTTATAACAGATTATTTGGCACGCTTTCTATGTCAATCCTTTTGTTATTAATATCATATAGATAAAACATTTTAAGCTTAAGTTAATCTGGAAATCAAATCATGATTGAACTTAGGAGTAAATTAGAAAGTAAATGAATATGGTTTTGAAGACCACATTATTATAATTACAGTGATGAAAAATTTATGATTCTTTATGTAAAACCAAATAGTTGATTTTTGAACAGCCTGATGATATTTTATATATATGTCTTGTGAAGCATGCAGAAAATGTTGGAAAGGTACGAAAAATGTTCGGAAGAAAATGACACAACTAATACAACCAAAAAACAGGATGCTAAGGTGACACCTCTTTTTTGATGTATGTTTAAAAATTTAAACAACAATTTTAATAAATAATTATTTTCTATATTAGTTTGAAAGATAATAGATTTATCCGTTATGCTACGATCAATTAGTCAATAGGAAGAAACATTTTCTTGTACTTCTCATAGTAATTGATCTTATTAAATGGACTAATTTTCATTATTTTATAAACTTGTTCAAGAAATCGTGTTTAATGCGAGTAATATATATATATATATATATATATATATATAATACGTTTAAGAGAAAATAATAAATGTAAGAGGGTATGTGCAATGATATCTACATGTTCTATTTTTTTTAAACCAAAACAATAATAAATTTTGAATAAGTAATTGTATTTAACCCCTTTGGCATTATCGATTAATCAAAGTTATTAGTTGACAAATACATATGTACCTTTTTCTTCTAAAGTATAAACAAGGATAAATATTCAAGAAATGAAAAACATTGTTGAAAGAGGAGAGCACCAAAGATCTGGAATCACCCAACAATATTGTTCCCCAATGCAATGTCTCTTGCAAAATGGATACATGTTTAGATTCATCAAAATCCCAATAGGATTTGGCAAATGAATAATCTCAAAAGATGCGCTTCACTGTTTCCAACCTAAGGTAAGAAGAGAAAATTTCATCCAAGAGATCAGTTTTGAGAAATTCTGCCTTGGTAGGAAGGCCCCAATAAGAAGAGAAAATTTCATCCAAGAGATCAGTTTTGAGAAATTCTGCCTTGGTAGGAAGGCCCCAATAAATCACTAGCCACGCAAACACCGAAAGTTTATAGCCAATCTAAATCAACCACACCCTATGCGATCACTTTATTCGCCATCTCTTTGTGTCATTACACACCCATTGTGTATTAAGAATAGGGTTGAACTCATGCTAGTGATGAAGAAGAGAGTACAATTTCTGAGAATCATATTGGACCAAGGGGCACTCGAATTTCCATTTCTGATGTCAGATCTCTCGTGCTAAAACCCTTATATGCAATTAAGTTGTAATTGCACTGTAAACCCCGAAATAGGGGTGCCAAGGAATGTCAAAGCTTCACTGATTCAACCACTAACAGGATCGAATTCCACATGACCACAGTTTAATACAGAGGCGCTAAGCCCTATTCTCCTCGTATGTCGAAGGACCTCTAACTCCAACCCATGTGATTGAGGGCTATGACCTCATTCCAACCCTTTGTTACTAATCGATGGTATAGATTGAACCGATGTGGAGATCTACCATTGCGGAGTCCCAACTAGCACGGTGTTTATTTCTTTGGTTGAGTTCTGCAACAGAAGCTACTCGTTGGTAGTGGAACTGATGCCAACCATTGATCTATTGACAGGTGACGATCGACGATCGGTGTGGATTGCGGGACCGAAACATGTGCAATCGTTAACTCAACCTTTGCATCCCGTAATGGCTCTCCGTCGTTGATCTTACTTGTGTTGATCCAACAATCAGGACTTAATCAGATGTTGATCCAACGGTCCTCCTTTGCAAATCCCCGATTTGACGGCTACCGTATTTTTCTTCTCATTTAAAGACTGACTTCATCGTTCGACGGTCACGCTCTATTCTTTCCTTAGATCGATGGCTCTTGTAGTTTCTTTCACCATGGCTGTGTGAGCTACCTTAACCTCAACATTTACCCAATTACGAGTAGACTAGGATCATCAATCCTTTACAGTGATTGATGATCGTTGGAGCACTTCTGCGATCTTGTTTAGTTTACAGGATTGCGCCGAGACCTTGTCCTGAGAATTTTCTCCTTAAACCTGCAGTCAATTCTTCATCCTGCAATTACACACAACCTAACATACAGAGGTTCCTCAATTATGAGATAGAGGTTCACTTCATTTCCACAGAAACATACAATACATAGATCTTCTCGAACAGAGAGTTTTGCATTCATCAAATTTACACTTACTATACATACAATTACATAGCCTCGCTGGCCTCCTATGGTTTGGTTTAATAAATAGGCTACCATCATCATAGATCTAAGTAACATACAATTTGTCCTCTCGGTCTCTGATATAATTCTTTTGTTGATTGGCGACTTCCAATCTCTTGGCCTAATTAACATTCGTTTGGCCACATCCTCGATATCTAGCCTAATCTTTTATATCTTTCCATCCCCCTCTATGCCTCTAACCTAATCTTTTATATCTTTCCATCCCCCTCTATGCCTCTAAGTCTTGCAATAATATACAAAAGAATTGTGAATTGTTTTTGGTTCAAATCCAACAAATCCTCAATAGATTCCTAAGGATCCTCTCTGATCCACTTTCACTCAACTAAATCCCTATTCTAGGATCTCCTAATCCCAAAGATAAATCCCTATTCTAGGATCTCCTAATCCCAAAGATCCTCATGAGATCTTCACAAGCCTAATATCTCATGTTTTTACACATTCGAGAATATTTACAATAAAACCTCACGCATATATTTCTTACTGAGACCACTCAAACCATACATAATTTCCCATTAAGAAACCAATTCCCTTAGAAAACACAAGACCCCCTAGGTCAAATGAAATATACAATGATTTTGGAGGAGAATAACCCTGCATCAATTTCCAATCACGCCAAAAGGTACTAGGCATGTCTATATTTATTTTGAGTACGTCCTCCTATGGTATAACACTAACAATCTTCGTAATAGTATGTCCGTCAACAGAAAAGAAAGGAAAAATCACATGCAATGGATCACCAATCCTTCTAGGAGTGGGCACTCACATCCCACAAATCCATTCAATAAAAAATGTTCTTCTTACTTGGTTTTCTCCTCTAAAACTGGGGGAATTTTGCAACACATGTACCTTGCACCTTCAAATTTCAAATTGGCGTACTATCCAAATCCCACACCGCCCAACTACCTAACATCCACCACTACATGAAGCGTCTAACCAAATACTTTTGATAATAAAGGAGGATGAGACTTGGAATATTTCAGTAGTTGAAATTATGTCACATAATCCGAAAGATCCCTTGACCTTGCCATTATGTTGTGTCATGAGAAGACCATGCCTCAACAATACCTGCCAAGGGGAGCATCCCTCTAGACATGGGACGACCCATTTGGCATCCAATATGATACCCAAAGTTACAATATCAATCAACCTTATACCTCCCTCATTCTTGGGCGTAATGTTGATGTTCCATGGTATCATAGGGAGCCTTCCTATACTTGGTCCACAAGTACAAGTGAATAAGTTGCTCTAATCTATGAAATTGAGCCTTATTAGGAATCCAACAAGATACATAATAAATATGCGAGGTTTGAAGAATATTTCTCACTACAATTAGTTTTTCAGCGAATGGAAGGACTTTGTACTACTAAAAATGGGTTTTATGTTGCAAATGGCCCAAACAACAATCCAACATAGCCACTAGAAAAAGCCCCACACCAAAGGAGATGCTAAGATATCTCACTATGACACTTGGAAGGATGAAGGTCTAGGCAAGGGGAATATAATCAAGGGGCTCATCTAGATCAACCACCAAGTAATTAGTCTTGTGATCACTAATCATCACCTTGGACGCCTCACAAGACATGAAAAAGAAATATCTAGCACTAGCCATTGACTCTTAGACAACTTACATAGACAACAAAGAAACATTTGCAAAGAGATTAGTCACGATCTAAGAGGCATCTGGAAGAGTAATACCTCAAATATTCCTTACAAATGGGAAATATCAAACAAATAACCAATGGTATTAGTAATGAAAACATAGAGCTAGGGTGTCAAGGGGCATCTCTTCTAATCCATAGGTGGAAAAGAATATGCAGAGAGAGGGTATTATTCACTACAAAAAAAATGAAGCACAAAAAAAAAATGTGTTGACCATTCCCGCACACTTTAAACAAAAACCCAAGAAATACAACAAGTTGGTAATGAAAGTCATATAAATATGATCATAGACTTTATCTGAGGAAAAGAGCATATGCCCAAACTCTGTAGCCCACTCGATGGACTCACAAGTAAAAATCATTGTTTCCCTTGAACAAAACCTATCTTCTCCTTATGCACAATCTTCTTGTTGACATCCGTCACTCGTAGGACCATTCCCTTAGCCATGATTTTGTAAGCAACACTCAATAAACTTATTGATTTCCATCCTATCATGGTGTGGATGGAAATGTTCTTATAAACGATCTTGATCAACCCTTGAATAATATATTATGCCAAAAATCATGAGGCAAAGACCTATGAAGCGATGCAATTGAATTTATGTCAAACACTGTCCCACATAGTCTTGTAGAAGTAAGAAGGAATTCCACCAATTCCTAAATATTTACCATTCTACATAGAGCTAAGGGTTGCCAAAATTTTATGCTTTGTGAAATCCTTGTCCAACCTATCATGGTACAACAAAGCTATTATTTGGCACCATCTTGTAACAAGCATTCCTAGCAAAAACCACTGCCTATATCAAGGGATAAGGAGAAACATTACTCTAAAAATGGTGGCCATACATACCTCTAATATGAGAGTGATCCTTCTTAAGTGAACCATCATCTCTATGAAAACCAAGCACTTTGTCATCTATGAGTTTCTTCTTTAAGAATTCAAAGTAGAACTTGTAGCCCTCATCCCCCTCTTGAATCCACTATGACCTAGATCAAACCATGCTCCTATAGAAATATATTCCTCCCTATGTTGTCTCAACTCCAAATGCATTACATCCTCTTGAAGGACAATGTTATGTAGGTCTTCCTCAAGGAATATACAAACCCCCTTCAATTTTTACCTAGCCTCTTGAAGATCTTGTCTACACTTACAGGGTTTCTTATGCCCCCAACCATGCATGAATTTGAGAGTATTTTGAATGGTGGCCTCACACTATAAAATCCAACCCCTCTTTGTAAGAGAACATGGAACGAGGTTCCAAACATGATTAAACATAGCACATAAATTGGGGGAATCTAAATGAGAAACATTCATCTTGTACAAGGAGGATGGATTCGAATCAATCACATGGCCATCCAAAATGGAAGTATGAATGGGTAAATGATTTGATCCACTCATCTTGATTAGTACATCATCTGACCAAAAACTCCTAGCAACAACCACTGCCTCTATCAAGGGATAACGAGAAACAATACTCTAAAAATAGTCACCATACATACCTCTAATATGAGAGTGATACTACTTAAGTGAACCATCATCTCTATGAAAACCAAGCACTTTGTTAGCTAGGATTTTCTTCTTTAAGAAGTCAAAGTAGAACTTGGAGTCCTCATCCCCCTCTTGAATCCACTAAGACCTAGCCCGAACCCTTCTCCTATAGAAATATATTCCTCCCTATGCTCTCTTGACTCCAAGTGCAATGCATCCTCTTGAAGGACAATGTTATGTAGGTCTTCCTCAAGGAATATACAAACCTCCTTTAATTTTTTGCTAGCCTCATGAAACTCTTGTCTAAACTTCCAATATTTCATATGCCCCTAACCATGCATGAATTTGAGAGTCTTCTAAATGGTGGCCTCACACTATAAAATCCAACCCCTATTTGTAAGAGAACGCGGAACAAGGTTCCAAACATGATTAAACAAAGAACATAAATAAGGGGAATCCAGATGAGAAACAATCATCTTGTACAAGGAGGATGGATTCAAATCAATCACATGGCCCACCAAAATGGAAGTATGAATGGGTAGATGATCTGATCCATTGATCTTGATCAGCTCATCACCTAACCAAACACTCCTAGAAAAAGAAATATCAACAAAAGGGCCAGAGGCCCTATCTAGTGTTTCCTACACCCTCTCCTTCCCCTATCGAAAATTGGATCAAGTGAACCAACGTCCATAGTCCAACCCTTTTTTCCCCAAATTAAGATCAAAGAGTTGAAGAGTAGCTTTACACCTTGACCATGCTTTCTTCTTGGCGCAAGACGCCATCTAACATGCACGACCATCCTGATCACCCTTGTATTCCATCATGTTGAAGTCATCACCCAAAATCCATTCCACATTTGGTAGAGAAGTCATACACTACTAGTGGAAAGTGCAAGTTGAACTGATGTGGGGTGCATCAAACAAATAAAATCAAAGCAATATCTCATGTATCAAAAGAGTAACCTTCATGCATTGGTTATTTTTGTCACAACCATTTGATGCAACAAAATTCTGAAGGTAAGGGGATATACCAAGCCCCACTCCTCCCTGACTTGAAAGTGGTGTGTGGTCTAAAATGTACCATTCCACGGATAGTTCATGTGACTGTGAAGTTGAGAAACAACAGACTATACCTCTTGAGGAAATACGACATCTAACTTATCTTTCTGCAAAGATCCTCGAACAAACTACTTACATCATGGGATTGTCATCCCTCTCACATTCTAAGAAACAAGATAAATATTCATTGAAGGAACATAATGTTCCCTAGAGTATTGAATATGTTGCTCAATGCTACATTACCCAAGCAAGAGGCACCCTTCTCTGAGAAAAGGCTACAACATCCCTGAATGACTTTTCCTGAGGAGTGAGGCTCACTACTCTACTAGGCCTGTCCAAAGGAATTTGAGATGAAGACCCCTTGCCCTTTTTGCACTTAACCTCACAACCTTCATCAACATTCATGTGCCTGATCATTGACACCAGCAAAAAAAAAACCTAGCATAGTCCTTTATCTCCATGAGCTATCAATATGTACAAAGTCAGAGTATCGCACTAGTTGTGAGCCAAGTACCCTAGTACTCCAGAAAGGCTCTCGAGCCACCCCACCGCTAGAACTACCTCCGAAACTTTGCAATGAATGAGACATAGGTACGCCAACATGGCCCCATGCATTAGCTTCCTTCGCCACTTTCCCATAACCAACTAACAACTTGCCCCTATTCGCTTGGGTGGTTGATGCTATATCACATGCACCCTGATAAGCTATTGGAGGTGGTTTCCAATGTGGGAAATCACGAATGAGGTGGTACTTAGCTTGACATGCAAAACAAGCATTTGGTAAATTTAGGTAGTGCACCTTTTGTTGACCAACATTGTTCATCGTCATAATTGAAATGAAAGGAGGCAATTTCTTCACATCAACTTCTACAATAACCCGAGGGCTACCTAGAAAAGGTTTCCGGTCAATCGGAAATGAAGGTATTCCAACCATAAAGGATAGTAGGCTTGCCCTTGATCCTCTGGATTAAAACTGCCTTCTATCACCGAACCTGGGCCAGAGAATCGACAATGTTCGACATAACATATTGCAACACCTATCTCGCTGCTTCCTAGGGAATCGAACAAGCAACAAATGTATTTAAATGCCAATCCCCAATAGGAATTTGACGACACCGCTTTCGCTTCCCAATTCAACGAGCAACATTTACTTAACGCTGAGTCATCCGTCATTTGACGGAGAAAGTACAGGTTAACTCCCTTCTTTGCATGTGTTTCCCTTTAGAATACTCCATATTTCCAGAAAAAAAACAAAAGTTGAACTTGTCTCCATCGAGGTCATCACTAGCCTGAGTTTAAACTCACTATCCTTTGAAATTGAGGGAACCTGAGAAGAAGAGTTAGACTTGTAGTAGCTCCATTATTGTTGATTAAAAGCTTCGCATTGATAGAAACTCTTGCAACTGGGCTTTGATATGTTCAAATCCACCCACATTCTTGGAAACTAGCATTGAAATACTTGAAATACTCAATACTACCACTGTATCTTTAGAAGATCCATTGATCTGGTTTCCTGTGTTGCTTCGGCCATTTGGGAATTTGTATTTGCAGTCAATGTAACACCCCACATTTCGACTTTCAACATCCTAGCGACCTTATAACATATTTTAGTATTTCCTTTCTTATTATCGGTTGAACTCAGCTAGATTAATAGAACTATCATTACAAGGACTTACGAACATACTTATGCTGTATGTTATTAAAAATAACAGTTATATGATTTCATTCAATCATGCAAATTTAAATGGGAAGTTGTGCTAAGATTAATAGAACTATTATTACAAGGACTTACCAACATACTTATGTTGTGTATGTTATTAAAGATAACAGTTATATGGTTTCCTTCAACCATGCAAATTTAAATGGCAGTTGTGATATGGATATCAATTTTATTTTAATTTTATTTATATTGAAAATGGATAATTAGTGCAATGCATTTAGTAAATAAAAATACTTGTTTACTTTAAATGTTGATTAGTAATATAGTAGATAACATGAAAATGGTTGTATGGTTATTTACGGTTATGTTTTTTGGTAAGCTAACCTACAGGTTTATGGACTATGCGATGGCCAAGTAAATGTAGCACAAAGGTAAAATTGATGTAGTGGACACCAAGAGAGTAATGATATGCTATGCTATTAAGTATTATTTCTTATTTAATTATTGGTTTCAAACATTGTTATGATATTTTGGCAAGTGTGGATTTTAAAGGAAGATCACTGGATTTTAAAGGAAGAACAGTTGCCCAAATTGGTTATCAGATGACATAGTTCTAAAAACAACATCTACATAGTGTAGTTGATGTAAAGTGTTGACCTAGTTCTATTAGAAGAGAATCTTGGAGTCATGGGAGCATTGTGTTAAGCCAAGCTCCACTTGACTTGTGATGACAACTATCAACTACTTTCATGGGACAACTATCAACTACCTTCATGGGAAATTAGATTGATATAATCAATGCCTCCACCTATGAGTTATATTTGGGGTTAGTTTGATATTATGGATGCTCCAAGATATTACAATATAGCAAATGCTAGCATGTGGAAGGTGAGAGTAGGTTGGAGAGCAATAATGATTCAGAGTTAGTTGAGGAAGTTGCTTGGAAATTAGATGTGTCATTATGATTTCCTTGCTTCTTACTATGTTTAGAACATTTGTTTTGATTCACTATTGATAATTTAACATTTAACTTTAAATGATAAATTATTGTGATTTTGTTAGCAAATATCATTGATTGGTGCATTTACTTTTTTTACTGTCATATATGCTTGGTTGTGAACATACAAGAAGTAGGCATTAGAGAGAAGATTGTTTATCATTAGTACACAATATGTATAAACTAGCTACATATAAAATATTTATTAATTATTTGATCAATAATTTAATAGTTATGAAAAATATATTACATACATATTTAACATTAAATACTGAAAATGTGAAATTTCTTTAATGAAAAATAAAAACTTTGCAATTTACATAGAAGGGAATGTCAATGGCCTGTCAAAAACTTATTAGTGTATTTTATTAATATTTAATTTAATTATTTTATTTTATTTGATAATTTCTCAAAAATAGAAAAGAAAGGATGACCTATTAATACTTGTGTTTTATTAATAATTGATTTATTTATTTAATTATTTTATTTTATTTCATATTTTCCCTAATAGATAGAAAGGGAGATTGATGGCTTATTGGTGATAGAAAGGGAGATTGATGGAGTATTGGTGCTTGAGTTTACTTAGGAAATGTATGTAGGAACACGATAACTAGAGAGGATGGAGTGCTGAGAGATGAGTGGAGGTTGATCATTTTTGGAATGGACAAATGCTTTTGAATTATGAAAAAGTAAAATATATAACATTAAACTATGGGATTTGCATATTAAATGACTAACATTTGTCATTCTAGAGCTTTGGTTTAGGAGATCTAGGAAATCCAAAGATGCATAAAGTTAGATAGTCAAATATGTTGTTTGTAGTTTATTAAATAATGATTCAATCTACTTTGGACAAGTAAGATTTCAAGGATAAATCCTCCAAATATGTTGTTCTTAGTTTATTGGATGATGATTCAATCTACTTTGGATAAGCAAGATGTTAAGGATAAATAGAATTTAGACATAGTTGATAAATATAATTAGAATTTAAATATAATTGATAAATAAAATTCACAGAAAAAAAAAACTAAAAAAACATATATAAGTTATTCAAAAAATAAAAATCAATAATTAAAATAAAAATTAAATTAAACTAGAAACTTCAATTATATAAATACATAATGTCAAAAAATGAGATATATATATAATTTAAATAATAATATTAAAATAAAAATATGAAAAAATATAAATAATGTAAAAAAATTAATTTAAATAATAATATTAAAAAACAAATATGTAAAAAAAAG